>JANHFT010010371.1:184614-201460 GCA_032467955.1 Pseudoxenodon macrops | reverse complement strand
ACAAAGAATAATAGTGTCTGGCTTTTCAACAGCATGTTTGATGTAGGTGGTCAGAGAGATGAAAGAAGAAAATGGATCCAATGCTTTAATGGTAAGAAATATTTTCACATGCTGTATTTGGTCAGAATGCTTGTTGTTTATTTCTTATTGTAAATATGTATTATTTTTATTTATCGGGGCTTATTATTTCATCCTTTATAAAATCTCATGATTTTGTTTATATGTATAATTTATATTGCATTTATCATCATACATGGGAAGCATAAGTGTTTCTGATTAAGTCTTACTCTTTATGTTCTATCTATGGTACGTTCTTCCTTAGATGTCACAGCTATTATCTTCGTTGTGGCCTGTAGCAGCTACAATATGGTCATAAGAGAAGACAACAACACAAACAGATTGCGCGAGTCCTTAGACCTCTTCAAAAGCATCTGGAACAATAGGCAAGATACCCATGCTTAAATCAGCTGCATTGGTTTGGTAAAAATGTATCTAGGATGGGTGGAGGATTTTTGTGAAAAACCTGTTAGAACAAATCAATATTTCTATTCTGATTTTAATAATTGTTGTAATCTTCAGATCAGTACCTGGTTTTCTTAACCTCATTATGGTGTTACTGATGAGATGTAGTAAAACCTTGACTTAATGGACTTCCCATTCTAAAACAGTTTGGACAATTAATTCAATGTATAGTGATTGCATCAGCTTATATTGTTTTTATGTCAATGATATTATCTCAAAGAACATCATTGACATCAGTTCAGATTTTATAGATATTTTGTTTCAGTGTATATCCCATAACTTCCAGTTGGTCCAAAAAAAGATTCTGCATGGTTTAAACTTTTCCTCCTTAGATGGTTGTTTTCTCTTAGAAAATATAAAAGGCAGCAGGTTTTATAGATCTGTTTAACTGTTTTGGACTCTTAATTAATTTTTGGGTCTTCACAGGTGGTTACGGACAATTTCTATCATTTTGTTCTTGAACAAACAAGACATGCTTGCTGAAAAAGTCTTGGCAGGGAAGTCTAAAATTGAAGATTATTTTCCCGAATTTACACGTTACACTGTACCTGAAGATGGTAAGTTTTTTCACTAAAGTCTCTTAAATAATTTGAATGTTTATGAGATTGACTACTTTTGTGCCATCAAGTCAGTATGAGCTCTTAGATAGATATATTTTTCTGCATGATATTCTGTCCCTAAGCTGGTCTTCCAGTGGTAAAATCATTGACTCTACCCACCTTGCTGCTGGTCATTCTCTTCTCTTTCCTTCCATTTGATTAGCATTAGAATCTTCTCCAGAAAGCTACATCCTCCCATAATTTATGCCTTCTTTGTTCAATGATCAATGATTTGTTTGTTCATAGTATTCTCAGGAGTGTAAGCCAACATCACAGTTCAAAAGTATCAAGACTCTGATTTGCTTCTTCAAAACCCAACTTTTGTTTCCATTCACATACCAATTGCTCCTTTGCAGCTTTGCATATCAGAGTAGTATCATCACCCTAGCATGGATTATTGATCTTTCTTTCTCTAATATTACAATCACACACCTCTACTTTGAATCCAGCTTTCCTTAATATGGAAGACAGCAAATAGGTTGAATAAATAAGGGGAGGCACTGTCCCACTTTTTTGCCAACCTGAACCCAGTATGCTTTACTATATTCTGTCCATATTGTGACTTCCCGATATACCGTATGTATTGGTTTTGCGTGAAAATAAAAACACCATGCACACATTTTTTAACTTATATTGCATATATTTGAATAAATCTATGTTCATTACAGCAACACCAGATGCAGGAGAAGATCCCAAAGTTACAAGAGCAAAGTTTTTTATTCGGGATGAATTTTTAGTAAGTATTGGTAATTTTTTAACATTGTATTAACTTATAAATTTATTTGAATACCAATATGTTTTATTTTTCTATAAGCTTTAATCGTTATAAAAGCAACTCTATCTTGAAACCAGTCATCACTGAATTACCAACCATTATAGTCCATTTTTAAACCATCACCTCTTTGTAAGCTATGCAAAGCATGCAAAAAAATAAAAAAAGCAGCATGCTACCATAAAACCCTAATTTTCTTACCTCAACATCTTGATTGTGGCCATACATGAAACATTAACTGCTCATATATTTTTCTGTGTGTTTTTTAGCTGTGAGTTGTAATAAGCTGCAGTGAAATAAACCTATAGTACTATATCACTTTTTAGTGGAAAATCAGGCTAAGCTTACCTGGTGAGTAGGGTGCAAAGTTAATATATTCAGTTTACTGTCTGGTTACTTCTTCAGTTTTCGATAAGTTGGGGTTTTTATCTTTGGAACATCCAGGCATTCCTTGATTAAATGTGTTTAATGCATAATTTTTTGACACATTAGCTTTAAATGGTGCTGCACTGATCAAGTCTTCCTGCATCTTGTTGTCATTTCCCAGAAGTGCTTTTATCCAACTTTGTTTTCAGCAACTTTTTCATTATCTCTTACAGCGAATAAGTACGGCAACCGGAGATGGAAAGCATTATTGCTATCCACATTTCACATGTGCAATTGACACAGAAAATATTCGGAGAGTGTTCAATGATTGTAGAGACATCATTCAGAGAATGCATCTTCGCCAGTATGAACTATTGTAATTAAGGACACCATGGAGTCCGTGGTTTTAAGCATCTTTCTTTCTTGGCTTCCTCAGATGAAGTAGAGGAAGAGATACTAGATCCATCTGCCTCCTCAGTTCGTTTACTTTTATTAGACTTTCTAGCCAGCCCATGCTTTAGGGACAATATGTGTGTTTTATTTTTATATGCCACTTCTTTGTCATTCCACTGAAGTCTTTGGCTACCTCTGTTTCCTTTGGTTTGGTTGTACATTTATGTTTATGTTTAATTAATTGGACATAGTCTGCTATTTTTTTTTCAGCAGACTTGTTAGTTCAAGCTGGTATCTGCTAGTTAGAGGACACTGTCATACCTAGAATGTTTTCGGAGGGTTCCTTTTGTGTCATGACACTGAAGAGTAGACAGAAAGAAAGGGAATAATGCACTTTGCTTCAGAATTAGAAAATACTGTTGGGGATGTATACATGCATGATGTAGCAGCACTATGATATTTATTACACTGAGTTTTTAACGAACTGAGTTGCAGGTCAACTGATGAAGTGACCTCCTCTTCTAAGCCATTGCTGGCCCAGGAATAGAGTAGGTAAGCAATTTGGGGAGGTTTGGAGCTAAGAGTCTCTTTACACCTCAGGCTTTTGAATTTAGAGCTACTTTTTCAGCCTATTGCGTTTAGGCAGAAAATTCACCTTCACATACCATATTTCTTCTGTCCACAAATGATTCAATTAATTTAGATCATTTTTGGACATCAGTCTTCTATAAAAAATATAAATATATATATAATATATATATAATATATAATATATATTTTTTTTGTTTTACTGCTGGTTTATTATATTGTACAGACTGTAAAGTGTAATATTATTTTGTACAATTTTATTGAAGAAAATACTTGTAGAAGATCTTTGTGCCTTGATTATGGCTGTACCTGTAAAATGAGCTAAGATGTAAGTATGTTTTTGATTGCGCTGTACAGCTTGATGTCAACTCTACCTACAGCAGTGACTGGAGGTTTGAAAAAAACTCTGTAGAGTTTAGGTTTCTTTTTCTGATTTATATAAAATGTTCTTTAGTATAAAAATTATAAATTATGCAAATTTTAGTCATATTAACTTTCCAAGTAAGTAATTGCTGCTACTGTGGCAGCAATAGCCTTTCATACTCAGCTTTAAAAATTGATTTAAGTGTCCAAATTGCAACCTGGTGTTAGTTTCATGGGAATATCTTGTTTTACCTTTAAAACTATGTTCAGTAATTCTTTGGTCATTCATAAACCATTCACAATTGCAGATTGTGAATGAAGGCACCATTAGATAAGTTTTTTTTTTCAATCTTTGTTGCAACAGCTGCTTTTATTGTGCAAATTTGCAAGAAAGAAAAAAGGTGTAATCCTTGTGTTTGGCCTAAGAGAATTACAAAATGACGTATTTATTTCTCTTAATAAACAGATCTTAGAAAATGGTTTAATTTTAAATATTGTAGAATCATAATGTTTTTTCAAACTTGAATAATTTATGCAAATGACATTCACAAAATAAGTTGTGGTACAGTTCAGCATAAAAGTAAGAATTGGTGTAGCAATAAGGCATGCCTTTCTCGGTAACTATGAGATTGTTTTATATTTTATACATAGGCATTATGTCAGAGTACAGTTTCCAGTGCCTGAGAAAATCTGTACAAATATTTAAAATTTGTAGGTGCAATAACAAATTCAGAACTTCATAGATTATAACACTTGGATTATCTTTGCCTTTTGCTATGAAGATAAATTACTCTTAAAATATTTTGATGGCATAATGTGAAACTATTTTTAAATTATGAAGGCATGTTATTGCATATATAACCCCAGATCACTTTTAGAAACTGAGAAACAATTGTATCTCTGCAAAAAGAATCAGGCTAGTAATCTGTCAAGATACTCTGATTTTGAAGCATTTTAGATCCACTCTGAAACTGGTACTTTGACATACTGTATTCAGTCATAATCTTGTTATGTTTCCAAGATGATTGAAAGACACTTATTTTGATATGATGAAGACATACTAGTCTAAAGATTCATATTTCCTCTAAAAACAAAGCAGTGAAAATGTAAACTACTGCCTGTTTTTTTTTTTTAAAGAATGGTTCTGTTATTGAAAGGAATGAGGTAGAGTTATTATAATTGTATCCCTTCTTCTTTGTTTGCTGCAAATGTCACAGATTATATTCTATTGTTCAGACAATTTTAATCGAATGCCCTCCAAATAGATTTTGTTTACAACTTCCAGAACTCTTTCCAGCATGCCTGGAAATTTTGGGATCTGTTGTCTCAATTCTTAGGTGGGCAACATGCTGAGGAAGGCTAGCCTAAACTCTTCTTTACTGAGTAAAATTCTCTTTAAAGTTTATATAAGTAGATGAAGGAAAACCAAGTCTATAAATTTCTGCAGCTTAATTTATGATGCCTTTTTAAGTTGCATACTTAAGCACTTTTTTAATGCTATTAATCAGGTAGGACTTAAACATTTAGGAATGGAATGCAAAGTTTTCTGGTAAGGTTTATTTCTCTTGGGGGGAAATAGTCAGTCACACAAACTGAGTCATGCCATAAAACTCTGTGTGAATCTAACAGTAGTTGTTTACATCTTATTCCAGGGGAAATGTTCAACCAAGCTTCAGTCCATGTGTCCATGGATACAGAGTGCACACCCTTATTCTGAATGTGCAAGAGGCTTCTTCTCAGTTTTCTACCTGGTTTGCCAATACTCTGCAAACTTATTAGCAAAGGGGTGTGGTTTTTTTGTTGATGCTGTCACATGACTACCATCTAAAACTATTTACATCTAATTTAAAAGTGACTCATGAGGGTAGAAAATTATGTCAGCTGTTATAATTATGTTTTGCTTCTGTTTTGGTAATACCTTGCTGTAAAATAACTACATCTTGTATTGCTGATATCAAGGAAATGAAGTACCACTTCAGATGGTCACGCAGCAATAACACTTTAAAATTCTTTTTCTATTACAAAGACTGAGCCTCTAACAGCATAGGGCACTAGTGCAGACACAAAAGGAGGCTTGTAGAGCTTAGTGTACAGTTACAAACTTTTAATATACATATTTGATACAAAAGAAACTTTAGCAAGAAAACCATTCGTTTGATTGTAGATTACAATATTTTTGTACAGCATGAAGCAGTTATACTTTATCCTGTAGTTAAAAAAAAGTCCTATCAACTGTCTAGAGCTTTCTGTCTGTAAGAGCAGTTTGCCTTCGGGCTAGCAATTCAAGTACGCATTTGCTGGCATGAATGTAGTCTGATGGATTGTTCTTTAGCTTTGGTGTGTCAGTGACTGATTCCAAGTGTCTGACTTTTCATAGTGCTTTATACTTAGTGATTAAACGCTGAACAAAATGGTAAGGGGAAAGAAGGGGCTGAAAGTGAGCCAGAATGAGGACCACCAGCACAGATCCTGCTGTACAGTAAATAGTTATTACTGTGGTCTCATATGGAAGAAAGCACTTGTAGAGCGAGACCTCTGTTGATGTTATGCTGCCCTGGAAAATGGAAGCAAGAGTTTAGAAGGTCTGAGGCAAATGGCTGTAGATATTGAAGATTCTATTTAAGGGAGAGGGAAGCTGAGTTCTTCTTAAAGTAGCGGTACTTTCAATTGTTCATGGTTCAAGAGATGCAGACAACTCTGATACTTCTAATAGTTGTTTTGCAATTAAGCACTGAACTGCCCTGTGTGAACATTTTGTGCCATGTGAAAAAGGACCTTCCAGAACACAACAGCTGTTGTTTGACCAGCCGAGGGAAGACTTATATAGTTAACAGCTTAAAACCCTTAATTATACTAATCGTTGCTATATAATTGGGGGAACCAAGCATTTGAAATTGCATGAAATAAAATACAACGTAGCTCTATTCTTATAGAATTGGGAAGGGAGTGGGGTTATGGATAATCTAGCCCCATAGGTAAGCATCCACATGTCAAGAGTGCTACAAACATGACCTGCTAGATTATTTGTTAAATAAGGTCTTTAAGCAAAACATAGATGAAAGTATGCTTCTCAATTAGAACAATTGAAAGTCATGTTACCTAAAATGAGACAGATTTTCATCTATGAATTAAAAATTACAATAGAGCTATAATTGCTTTGCCTTTCCTGAAGCTCAAGGTAAAGCTCAAAAGTAAAGTTAGTGTAGAACCAGTTTTGAAAATAGCATCATTTACAAGGTTTAGAACCAAGATTATTTTGTGTGCTCCGGGTTTATTAAGAATTGTAATCTAGTATACCCAAAGCAAACTGTGAATTAAGTTCCTCTGAATAGAATTTTGCTGCCCTATAATATAATTTGCACTTTTGAAAAACAAAGAATCCCAGTGGGAAAAGGTGGTCTTGTGAATAAATCAGTCAAGCAAAAACAAGTCTCGATACTGTTTGTTGCAGACTACTGACGATTGTTGTAGTCAGATTGTTTACACTGCATCCTCTTTATAGAAACGTACTAAATATGCTTGCATTTAGAATTGTAGACCATAAACCTTACTTTGCACTCTACAAGCTAGACGGCTCTCCATGTGTATGTGCTTTATAAAGCGGGTGCTTTGTATTCAACTTAAGTGTACTTTTGGAGAGGATGGAAGGAGCTGTTCTGTTTTGCTTTTTTTTTTTATAGGTAGCATCAGTCTGAGAAAATAGCTGATTGCTATGTTGATTTATATTATGAAAAAGTATCTGATAAAATAAACATTATTTAAATTTACCATTATGAAACTAGGATTGTTTCTGTTCCTCCAACTGAATGATGGAACACTGATTTCATGAATGTTACCATTATGAAGCACGTCACAGGCACTATGGGTATGGCCACTCAGAATCAATCGAGGATGAAACCACCACAATAGCTATAAAGTGGAATAAAACAGCACTGTTACCATTTCTACTTTAAGTAATAACTCCGCCACACAGCACATCTTGCTTTCAGTTTCCACTCAGTCATTTTAATCAGTACTAATTTATTAGCGTTGTTATCCATCCATCCATAAAGTACTATCGGATCGCCTCAGTAATACCAGAAGTAACTCAGTTTTGACACACAGCTGATTCCAAAACACTTGTCCACCACATCTTTGGGAGAAGAATGGTTCAGCATTACACAGGAATCTTTAACTTAGTAGGGCTCGGGGAACCATTACATAATGGTTGAATTCACTCTGGCATATCATGAACAAATAAGCATGCTAGGAGTCATATGCTTGATGATTTCCACTGCCAAGCTAAAATATTTTTTGCTTCATGGTACTCCTCAGATAAGTTGGATCTCAGATTTCAAACTTTCCTACCTAGCAAAGCTTAGAGCCACAAAGACAGAAAGAATTGCCAAAATGTTTTGCATGATTTTTTGGTTCAAAATTAGAGCCTCTGGCAAATTCCTAACAAACAGAAGCATAATTTATTAATCTTAGCTATTTAGGTTGTTTGGGAGAATGAAGCCAGGGACAATATTTTCCCATCATAAGTGGTTTATTTAGTCACTGCTTTCATGACACATGAGGAAGCAGTTGAACAGTATACCCAAACTCGACTGTTCATTTACACTCAACCGCCATGAATGACTCTACATAGCCTGTTCCCTATCCTTTGCCTATTTGTAGGCAGTGAAACATACAATCCCTATATTTATATATATCGGCTCCACAATTGATAGGGCTTTTAGTTTGGACAGATGGAGGAAAAAAGATGCCGTGCTATGAAGAGACACTATGGTGGGGGAACCGGACTTCCAGTCAGCCCCGGAATTGAATGGGGGACTTCCGGTTAGGACCTTTGTAGTTCTTTTAAGAGTTTAAGGTTGCCGACCCCTGGCCTAGATAGATGGAGTTACAGGGAGTTTTTCAGGAAGCTGAAGCAGAATTCCTAACATGCACATCACCTGCAATCCAACTCAGAACAGAGGTGTAGAATTTTGACTCCTAGTACAAAGTTGCAAAGTAGGCTCTTTGGTTGTAAAGTAGGCTCTATGCTTTGCACAAATTAGGTCATCTTTAAATAGATTTGTATCACTGAAAACTGGTGAATAGTTTGTAAGCAAGTACAGTAAAAGACAAAATTCCCCACATATGGTACAGCATCTTTCTTTAACAAAGCAACAATATGCCGTCATTTTTCATAAGAGAAAGAATGTCTCCCAAACTCCAGGTGTCTTGAAGACAAAGGAAAGCCCCTCTTGCATAAGTTATTTTATGACTACTTACTTACAGCAATGTGTGCTATAAACATTGTGTGTACGTATTTCCTAAAAGAAAAGAAAAATTCACCGTGCAACTTTTAAAAAGGGAAAATTCAGAGTTTTTCTTTGTTAGCACAACTAAACAGTAAACACTTAAGTAATGCAAAGCCTCTGCTCAAAACAAAAATACCTTCTGGGATGCTTCCTGAGAAAGCACATCATATTTCTCTCTAAAGAGGTCATTCTTTTTCTCCAGGGGAACAGAATCTTCTCCTGTACATTCTGAGTCACTTCTTCTATAAAGAGGATAATGCTGAGAAGAATTAAAAGTACAAAATAGTTCCAAATAAAGTTTCTCAATATATCCATGGTAAATAAAGTGCAGAGATCTCATTCTATCAGAGTCTTCCAACTTACCTGCAATAGAATTGGAGCCGAGGTTGGGACTTTATCCACATTACTACAGCTTTTTTTAGGTTGATTTTGTTCCTGCCAACAAAAATCAGAAATTATTTAATATGTACCTTACTCAGAGCAACCAATAAAGAAGTCATGGTTTTTAAGGAAAGGTTTTAGTATTTCATTAGAATTGAGGGGATGGTGCAGCTATATAAAACTGGATGTTCCCCTCCTTTTATCTTCAAGGGAACTGGGGGGTCAAGCCTGAGATGTTTTCTTAAATTACAATTCTGTCTCTAACTCACATTTCTTTTGTCTGATGGTAGAATTGGTTACTGCTTTTCCTTCCGCTAAAAGTTACTGTCACAACCCATTACAGAGGAAGGAGCACTAAGTATGCCACCTTCAGTTCTTTATAAATTTAACAAATATCAAACTCTGCGATTTAATTAATCTAAAGAATAAGTAAGCCCTGCTATATCAAGGGTTTATATTGTGAAGTGCTGTAGGATTGAGAAATCCATAAATAAACTAGTATAATTTAAAAAAGGAATCTCTCTCTCTCTCTCTCTCTCCATCTACTAAATTCAGACAAAAGAGACTTCTGAAGTTGATTACTAAAGGAACAGCAGATTTGATGGCACTGCTGTTCTATTCATATCCACAATTTCATCCTGGTTTTCCCAATGCCCAAGGACAGAAACCTTCACCCATAAGGGCTTTCTCATTCATTTCAATGAAGAGAACACATCATTTTTAGAGGAAAAGACGTGAGATTTGCTGAAAGCTTGTGAGTGCATCGGAATAATAATTTGGGAAGGGCTTAGTTTAAAATAATTCTGGAGGAGTTCTTCTTTACCTTGATAAGCTTTCCCAAAAATCATTATATGCCTACCTTCAATGAGCAATTCAGTTGGTGGGAAAGTTCAATGAGTTTGGCTTCTGCTCTTCTGCAAATTATACACCCATCACCTTCAAGAGCAACACTGTTCACTATAAGAAAGCTAAGAATATAAGAAGGAAATATGCAAGTTACTGCCACTAAATTAGAAGATTCCCATATCCTTAACTTGGAAAGTAAACCCTCACAGCATAAGAAGACTTCCCCACTGAATATACTTCTAATGCACTCAAGTAGATTCCTATCCTCCAAAGAGGCCTGGGAAGATGCAGAAGAAAATTCCTTCTACCACATACTTCTTTGTACTATACATAATACCTTTGGGTTACAACAGACAAGAGGAAAATTCTCCCTGGATTTGCTCAGAACCTGCCCAAAGTAGTGAATGATCAAGGAAGAAAAATAATCCTCACAGTGAATACATACAATCATAAATATTGATCTTAACACTGAAGCTTCATATGATTCTCTGTATTAAATGTTAACTTGGCAAAACCCAATTAATATATCATTGGTTACTAGACATTAATAGTGATATGAACCATGATGGCACAGTGGTTAGAGTACAGTACTGCAGGCTACTTCTGCTGACTGCCAGCTGACTGCAATTTGGCAGTTCAAATCTCACCAGGCTCAAGGTTGACTCAGCCTTCCATTCTTCTGAGGTGGGTCAAATGAGGACCCAGATTGTTGGGTGCAATATGCTGACTCTGTAAACCACTTAGAGAGGACTGTGAAGCGGTATATAAGTCTAAGTGCTATTGCTATTTCAGGAACGGTGGCCCTAAATCATATAGAAGACTTTTAATTTGGGAATGCTGTTGTAATTAAGTTTAGTTTTTGTATGTTTTTCCCAAATTTCCGTTCCGTTCTATTACCGTGTTGGAGCACTTTAGTGGAGTAAAGGGGGCATGAAAATCTGTTGAAATGTTTTCAGTATATTTTTCTTCCAAATATATATTTTCAAATATTCGCTATTGGGAGCTGCATTCAGAGAATTCTGACATCTGATGGAATAATTACGGTCTGCATATTAGTTTGACAGATCAAGGCATTTCCTATACAAAAAGGAAAAAAAATGTAAAGATTGATTTTTGAAAGCTATTATGGAATTGCATATTCAGATATTAAGAACTGCCGAAGAGTAACAACATTCGTATAAAAATGTCCCGTTTGGTAAACCAGAAAACTTGCAAGCTGGAGTCTATGTGATTCAAAAAGTATATTTTGAACAAAAACTCATCCAGGCTGGCCATTAATAAACCCCTGCTCGAAGGTCTACAGCAGGGGTCGGCAACCTTAAACACTCAAAGAGTCACAAGGGCCCTAACCGGAAGCCCCTGTTCAATTCTGGAGCCGACCGGAAGTCCGGTTCCCCCACCATAGAGTCTCCTCCTAGCGTGGCTTCCTTTTTCCTCTGCCAACTGGAAGTCCCCCACCATAGAGTCTCCTCCTAGCATGGCATCCTTTTTCCTCTACCTGTCTTAACCGAAAGCCCTATCAATTATGGAGCTGACCAGCAACAAGGAGCGGCTCCAGAGCCATGGATTCCTGACCCTTGGTCTACAGAGATGTCTTATTCAAGTGGGATTTTGTTTGGCAGTACTATTTTCCTAGGTTGGACCTTTTGATCCTTGGCTTCTATAGATTCTCATGTTAATTTACAGAAAAGAGGATCACGTTACCAACACCAACAAACAGGGGTGGGTTCTAATTTTTTTTACTACCGGTTCTGTGGGTGTGGCTAGGTGGGGACATGTGACCGAGCGGCATGGCCAACTTGACGTCACTCATGCACACGGCCGCTCAGTCACATGCCCCCCACTTAACCACGCCCACAGAATCACCGAAAATATATGTTTTGCCAGCTAGCAGGCTAGCAAAGAAGCCTTGCTTTCTGGCTGCTTCTACCTCAGCACCAGCAGGAGCGTGGTGCTGTGGCTGCAACAGCGGGGAAGGCCCATCAGAGGCAAGAAGGGTCACTTCTCCTGTGGCGGTTGCAGCCGCTGCCCAGGCGAGTCGCTCCCTGCCTCAGGCCCATGCCCCACCCCACCTAGCCATGGCGAAAATTTCTGTTTTGCCAGCTGGGAGGTTGGCAAAGAAGCCTTGCTTTCCCTGCCATTGCCGTGTCTTCTAGTATTGAATCGTCCATGCCCCACCTACACACACACACACACACACACACACCAGGCTTGTCCTGGCAGCACCCCAGCAGTAGCAGCCGAGTGAGGGAAGGAGAGGGACCGCAGAACGAAGCAGACACGGTGGCAGCCAAAGTCGCTGCTTATTCCAACAGCCGAGGATGGAAGAGGAACCTTCCGGTCCCTCTCCTTCCCTCTCTTGGCTGCTACTGCCGGGGTACTGCCAGGACAAGCGTGGGGTGTGTGTGTAGGCAGGGCATAGACCATTCAGCACTAGAAGCAGCTGTGGTAGCGGGAAAAACAGGCATGTTTTGGGGCACCTAATCCTCTGGCAAGCCCACTGCCCTCTCTGGAGGGGTTTGCTTTAGCCGCAGATTCTTCATCTGCCAAGAGCCGAGGCAACCGTAGCTGGGCTGCCTGACCCCAGGAACAGGCGTATTGAATCATGGGGTGGGGGCTGGCATTGGGCCGGGCAGTGATGGGGGTCAGGCAGCCCAGCTCTGTTTGGCTTGGGCTGCTCCTGCCCTGGGGCCAGAGGGGGCTTGTGGGCTGGACCCTGCTGGCCCGCCTGCTTTTCACTCACTGGGGAGGAGAAAAAGTGAAGCGTCTCCACGCTTCAGAAGCAACTTCCAGGCTGGGCAAAACATCGTCCTCTGAGTATGCCCCTACTCGGGGAGGGCATTGGGGAGCAGCTGCCCGAGAGGACCTGGCCACCCTCCCTCACTTTCCGGCCATCGTGTGGCTGGGCTTGGCGGAGGATTAGGTGTCCCGAAATGCGCCTGTGTCGCCAGGTCGACCTCAGACCCTGCAGGGCAGCGGAGAAGCAAAATCGAGCATGGCAAGAGAGGAAGGAAAGGAAAGGAAGCAGCGAAGAAAAGAGTGGAGAGAGGAGAAGAGGAGGGAAGTAGAGCTGAGAGGAGAAAGAGAGAAGGAAGGGAGAGAAGTCATATATGTTTTAAAATAAAAAAATGCAAAAAAAAACCAACCAAGATGGCGGCCCCCACGGAGACATTGACAGAGACGGCTCCATGACATCATCATGGAGTTACTACCTACTCTATAGAACCAGTAGGAACCCACCTCTGCCATCAAATACCCAATCCATGTTGGAAAGATAGCAATAGCGCTTAGACTTATATATCACAGTGCTTTTACAGCTCTCTCTAAGTGGTTTACAGAGTCAGGCTATTGCCCCCAACAATCTGGGTCCTCCTTTTACCAACCTTGGAAGGATGGAAGGTTGAGTCAACCTTCAACCAGTAAGAATTGAACTGCCGAACTGCTGGCAGCCGGGAATCATCAGAAGTAGATCAGAGACTATCTAGGTATTTTGATATAATTCACATTATTAGAAAGCAGCTTGTCTCCTTTAATAGCAAAAATACCACAATCATTTTTGCACTCATGTCAAAAGCACTGAGGTGCTTCTGGGTTGGAAGGGTCAGCCGGTGACATCATCATAGTCTGGAGGATGTCCAGTGTGGAGCTTCTTTCAGGTCCCTGGCAGGAGCTGGAGCAAAGGACAGGAGCTCAACCCATCCCAGAGCAGCACTTGGGTCTCAAACATGAGCTTGCTAACCTCCAAACTAGCATCCTACTCACGCGAGTCACCTGCTCTTTACATACTCATAAATGCCTACATACCACTAGCCCAGGATATATATTTTATTCCTCTTTTAGTTGTACATGGATCTTTTGATAAACAACAGAAGCTGTATCGTTTGAGAAAATACCTTCTGTATAGCATTTCTGCAGACCGCATTTGCTCATCTGGATAGACAGAGATCCTTTAAATAGACCGTCTATTTGTGACAAACTATATTTTGATTCTTGACTTGTTAGACACAGAGGGGTTGGCACACAATGTAATTTTATAGAGATTGTGGCAGGAAGTTGGTGAAATATTGCATGACAAATACTTCTCATTAATATTCATAAGAGACCAACTGTGTGGCATGCATAAGCCTTTTAGCTTTGTTAGAGACAGACGGATGAGAGAATTTTCTTGATGTAGCTGAAAGCAAATGCTACAGGAAATAATTAGGATGGTCTAGAAGTAAATTTTCTTGTTTTCACCTGCACTTTAAGGCCAGGAAGCATTATAAGTACTAAGATGTAATGCAAAGAAAGTCATACAAAGGATTCCAGATAAGAACAAATTGACTTTGATGCAAAACCTCCAGGGATGGTAATAAACTAACCTGCTAACCTGTTAGGATATGTCATTTCTGGCAATATTGAAGTATCTCTGTTTCTATATTCAGTATTTCACTCCCCTGTTTTCCAGAAGAAAACTGTTGTTTGGCATAAGAGCCTCAAGCATTTCTCATGAAGGAGAAATGTAACAGTTAAATATTGTGGTTATGACATCAGAAGTCTTGGTCCAACTACCAACTTAATCATTTTGGTTGTTATAAAATCTGTTTCATAACTTCTGGACGGTAGGCAGTTGGGGAATATGCGATAGACCTAGATACAGTAGATAACATCATCACCCCAGCGAGTTTGAAACTGCTATCATGTCTCACAGTGATGAATTTCAGACAAGTTACTGTGCCAGGTATGGAAATGTGACCTTTGAGTGTCTACTCTCCTCTACTGTCAATCACTTTTCTTAAGTAATGTTATAGAAGGAGGATGGGCACCTCTTTCTTTTGCCACATTTTCTCACAGTTGATTTGTTAATCTGCAAGCTGGCAGTAGACATGTCTAAAGCCAATGGTGAGTAACCATAAGTAGATGGAACCTCTCCCTTCCTTCTACCATCACAATGCCATCCCTTTCTTTCCCTCCCCTTTTGCTGACTTTTATGATGCTTATTCTTTCTTTTTCTACCATCCTGTTCATTTTGTCTCTTTCCCTCTGATCCTATCTAAAATGCCTCTGAAGAGGAACAAAACACCTTAATCTTACGGAAACATTAAAGCAGGGGTGTTCAACCTTGATAACTTTAAGACTTGTGGACTTCAACTCCCAGAATTCCCCAGCTAGCCTGGGAATTCTGGGAGTTGAAGTCCACGGGTTATAAAGATGCCATGTTTGGACACCCCTGTTATAGACAATTATTTGCAGGGCTTCTGAGATTAAGACAGTAGCTTTTGAGATGAAGCTGAGCGCCACATGAAAAATTCAGGGCTACATATTCTTACCTTCTGGTGTTATCAATGATATTTTCTCAGCATCAATCATCATTTTGTAAATATTTACCCAGTCCTACCAAGACAGGTCCCTTTTAAACCCATTTGTATCACATCATGTCCCTGTTTACCATCAAAAAGCTCAACCATCTCACAGCAAAACTCACATGATTTTGGTTATCCTAGATTCTAACTGACAACCAGGAGTATTTGTAATGAATAGCGATGACATCAACCTTTTCCCTGAAGTTGTCATCACACAAACCGTGCAGTTATATACTTCGGTTCACGGCATCTGACACAATAATGTGTGTTGCAGCATTTCTGCGGTAACGTTCTCATGTAATATAATCATTTCTTCATGCCCTTCCCCCCCAAATACCCTTATTCCAAATGCATCATGAATACTGTGAGATAAATATTCTGGCATCTATTCTCCCCTCAAGAACAAAAAATCCTAAACGTCATGTTCCAACCAAATCCCGGCTCAAAGAATTAGCTTGGCTTGACGAATAAAAAAAAACAAAAACAAATGTTACATACAAGATTATTTTTCCCTCTCCCTCAAATAAGCCATATGCAAATAATTGCTCTCTGGTGTTTTTTTTTTTTGTCATCTGGATAAGACATATTCAAATATGTATTCACTATCTGCTTGATAACTGAGTGAGTGATTAGTGGATATTGGTTTTTATTATAGCGTCTTCTCCAGATACCGTCTTTCCGTTAAATAAAGTCCCAAGGATGTGGACCTGGAAATGCAATTAGAACTAGAGTGGGAATCCAGAAGGTCTTTATTGCTAGGCAACCTGAATATGTCTGAGTCCTTGACAGCTGAGGACTCTACAGTCTATGGAGCTCTGCTCTCACCTTCAGTTCAGCAGCTTCATTTCCTTCGATAAATTGCTATTCATCCCAAATCCCATGTGCCTCCAATTGATCAAAAGACATCTCTTGTAGCAGGCACATTCATTTATATCCTCTTTGTAAAGCAGATGCAAAAAGATTGAACGTGGGGCCTTTTCCCTAGATTTTGTAGGCCTCGTCAGAAGTTTCCTTCTGGCACGTCAGGAGAAAATCTCCATCCTTGTGGGGATATTTGCAAAGGATTAATCTAGTTGACCCGAGTGTTGGGAAAGGTGAGATTACTTGACTCCATCTTGCTCTGGCACTCTGCTTAGTAAGCAATGAGAAGAATGTCTTTTGGAATTCTGCTGAGAATGAATTTGCGAGTTTGGCTTCCACCGGATTCAAGACAAAGAAAAACACTAGCCAGAAGTAGGTTTGGCAAGCATTCATCTGCTCTCGACTGGGGATTGTGAAACGTCCAGATCCATGATGGCCAAGAGGGCCATGAAAATATTTACTGACCCCTCGCATCCTGGACATAAATTGTTTCAACTCCTACCCTCAAAACGACTCTACAGAGCA
>JANHFT010010371.1:174485-184514 GCA_032467955.1 Pseudoxenodon macrops | reverse complement strand
CACATGACCACAGAGACGTCTTCGGACAGTGCTGGCTCTTCGGCTTTGAAACGGAGATGAGCACCGCCCCCTAGAGTCGGGAACCATTAGTACATACGTGTGAGGGCATGGGTGGGTTCTACTTACCTTCCCTACCGGTTCGGAATTGCATCGGAACTGTGCATATGTATGTGCGAGCGTAGCAAGCAAGCGCGCCCTCGTCACTTTTGTTTTTCAGCTGATTTGAGACCAGAGCATCGATTTTTAGCCTGAGGACTAGTTCGGGGACATGTCCAGCTGTCTGTCACTATTCAGCGAGCAGGGGAAAATTCCTGCTATCAGTTCTAGCGAACCAGTCCGAATCAGCAGGAACCTAACTCTGTGCGAGGGAAACCTTTACCTTAACTAAGGACAGTCTTTCCTTTATGTGATTCGGCATGGGTGCAGGTTATTTATTTATAAAATGTATAGGCTGCCCATCTTACCACAGGGTAACTCTGAGCAACCTGAGGAACTGCCTCACCCTCAATGGGGTTGTCCTGCCCTACTTGTGACAGTAGGCATCCTTTTGACTCTGTTGGCCAAGGAATTCGTAGGGTTCCACCCTCTTTAACATCGTACCTTCTGAAAATTAAAGACATCCCTTGGAAGGTCTGGAAGAGTTTCATTAGTCGTAACAATGGCACGAAAGTACTCCATGTGTCCTTACGATGATGGGCTATTATGACCGTCATATGGTTGTGATCTAGTGGTGAAGGCACCAAGCTAAACATTAGGAGACTAAGAGTTCTGCCCCTGTCTTAGGCATGAAAGCCAGTTGGGTATCTTTGGGTCCATTACCCTTTCGTAGCCCATGATGCCAGGCTCGGGCAACAAATTGGTTGGTCAGTTCCTGCTGTAACCAATGGATCAACACTCAGGTGATCTGAATGTCTAGCTTCAAAGTTATCTCTTCTCAGCTTGCCAATGAAACAGGGGGGAGAGAAGGGGGAGATGGAATATAGGTTCCAGACATCAAGAAGACAGCCATGAGAACCAAGGACACTTCAGCAGGTGTTTGCCAGAGCCAAAGACTTTTTCTCATAACAATATGAGACTCAATAAGTCTAATAAGAAGGAGGGAGAATCTGTGCTTTAATTAAGTGGACTTTCATGGGAATTAGTGAGATCTGGCTTCGTCCTCATCTGTGCCGAAATGATGTACTCAATAAAGTCTTGCATTAAGAGATTGGATCGTCTCAGCCATGCTTGCTTTGTCAGTTGGAACATTGACACTGAAAATATGTGGCCCTTACAGTTGTGGGAAATTGCTAGGATAGGAAGAAGAAAAAAATACAATCCACGTTTGTCTGGAAAGTACATCTAGCGAAGATCAATTTCCTTTCAAATTTCTTGTAGTTAGCAGTATGGAGATTTGGCGGGGGAAAAACCCCGTTCACACTCTTCATTTTATTCTATCAACTCTGTAATTCTGAGAAACTTTGCAACCGTCTGGAATTAAGAAAGCAGAGTTGACAACAGGAGTGGCTGGCCCAGCGGTGAGAAATGAAAATGGGGGCAAGGTTGACGTGGCTCACGCCAACACGACCCTTTCAGAGCAGAAAGGAATAATTTCACCTGAAATGAGTTTTTACAGGAAGATGAAATTAGATGTGATAGCTTGATTAAGCTCAATAACAAATTAGTTAGGATTGCATTTGTGCCAGGAATGCTAATTAGTCTCACCTGGGAGGCTGAGGAGAGATTCCAAGAAGCCTAGGCCCCCTCCAGAATCCTACCTGACATTTGAAAAATGAATAAAATATGAGGCGTAAATAACTATCACAGAAGCCAATTAAATTTGAAAATTACGGCAAAGGAAAAAAAAAGAGTGTTCCATATTTCTTCAGTGGTGAGACTCAGGAGGTGGTGGAAAGGAAAAGAAACATTATTTTATTTATTTCTATCTTGCCTTTATTATGTTTTACAAGTAGTTCAAGGCGGTAAACCTATTCAACACACCTTCCTCTTCCTATTTTCTCCACAATAATCCTGTGAGGTGAATTGGGCTGAGAGTGAGAAGGAGTAGCCCAAGGCTAAGGCGGGACTAGAACTCACAGTCTTCTGGTGATTGGCCCAAGTCCACCCAATTGGCAAGATTAGAATTTACGATTTCTTGGAGACTGACTCAAAGTTACCCAATCAACTTTCATGGCTAAGGCAGGACTAGAACTCACTATCTCCTCCTTTCTAGCCTGGTGCCTTAACCACTAGGCCAAACTGGTTTTCTATGTAATAATTCCCTGTTCAAACAGGATATCGAGAGAGCTAATGCACATCACTTGATTTCCAATAAGTCGCTCAAAAGGCTGCATATAAATGTAATTAATATATAACATTGATGGCCAGGTTCATCAATAGGTATGCTTCCCTTGGTTTCCACCAACTGACCATTGAGTTGAATGCATAAATATTCACCCATCATTTAATATCTGGGGGCTGTGAATTTGATAGATCCACTAATGTGCTCACGTCATTTGGTGGCAAGAGAAGAAAGAAATCTATTTACTGAAGGCTTCATAGGATCCTATCCTGTCCTGACATCGCAGTATTGGATTTCTCTTTTTGGCGCGATCGGTTCACGTGTGCGCCTGCACACACCCTCAGAGAGCTTCTGCGCATGAGCAGAGTGTCCCGGGATGGGTGGGTGGAGCCTCCCGTCTGTGGCGCTACTGGATCGCCGATTAGGAGAGATCCGGTAGGAACTCACCGCTGCTCCAATACTTTTAATCTCTTACTTAGTAAATGTGGTGGAATGTAGATCGATCATTAATGAGAAATGACAAGCATGTATGAAGTTATGCAAAAATTAATTATACTAATGTTGAAATTTTATGCAGACCTGCTCAGTCAGCCTCACTGTGCTCAAAGGAGGCCACTCTCTAGAACATCAGCAATGACCTTCGTCCTGCAAATATCCAAGGTCAACTTTAGCCATCATGAATTATTATGTCCACTCTCTGGTGGACTAAAAGTTTCAGAATCTCTCCTGAGAAAGTGCATTTAAGATTTTGTTAAAAACGTGCCGCAGGGAGACGAAAGCCATCAACTCCTCAAAATCTGAAATTCAGCAACAATAGATTTTTTTTTAATTACCCACAACAGTCTCTCCGATTGGCCAGGTTAGACTTAATTTAGCCAAGGAGCTTTCGATAATTGTCACAGCTTGTTTAGTCGCAAGAAGATTTTGCCACTGCCAAGGTTAACGGCAAGAATTGAAAGCATTTGGTTGGCAAGCCGGTTTGCTTTTAAAATCATTACATCGTGATGTAAAAGATAAAAGAGGTCGAGAGGCTCGAAATGCCATCGTACCAGATATACCACTCAGCAGTGGGTTGCTGCCGGTTCGGACCGGTTCTATAGAACCGTTAGCGGAAATTTGACGCGCTTGCCGAACCAGCGACGCCCCCAAACCAGTCCTCCAGCAGGAAACCATTCCTCCAGGTTGAAATTACCTAAAAAATAACCTTTTGCACATGCGCAAAGCCTACTGCGCATGTGCGGAGAGTTTTTACCTGGGTGTGATGGGGACTCACACGGCAAACGTATACCTACAAAACGCGCACTTCCAGCGTGACCCGAACTGGTAGGGAAGGTAAATTGAACCCACCCCTGATTCAAACATGTTACTTTTCAAAGCACATACTTATATTTTAATATGAGCTTTGGTGGCGCAGTGGTTAGAGTGCAGTACTGCAGGCCACTTCTGCTGACTGCCAGCTGACTGCAATTTGGCAGTTCAAATCTCACCAGGCTCAAGGTTGACTCAGCCTTCCATCTTTCCAAGGGGGGTAAAATGAGGACCCAAAATGTTGGGGGCAATATGCTGACTCTGTAAATCACTTAAAGCTGTAAAGCACTGTAAAGCGGTATATACGGTAAGTGTAAGTACTATTGCTATATAAAAATGGAGTTTAAACCATGCAGAATCTTAAAATACTGTTTATAATAACAGGAAATGAATACACGGTTCTGTATAAAGGGCTGCAGTTCAATTAAAACCCAAATGTTAAGAGCAGAATTAGAACAAATTTTATAAATATAATTATTTTATATGGCTAAGAAATTAGTACCAGATTAAGGGGGCGGGGAACAGATCACCAGCAACAGTTCTTATCCTTTCAGCAGAGATATATTAAAAAATATTTTCTGGATAGCCAAAGGTTAACCTTAAAAATATGTTTATATTTACTTTTAAATAAAATGTAATGTGATGCCATCATGAAACTAATATTTTGCTGTAAATGCCCAAGTACAAAGACCAGACAGACACAATAAAAAAAATCCCAGTAAATAAAAAAAAGTTACACTTACTTTATCCCTTTCCGAGTTATTATTTTTTCTGAAGAGAAGTTAAAAACTTTAGAGAAACGTTCCAACTTGAATGATGACATCCTAGAAGCGTATAATAAAAGACACAGCATTTCATTATACCGTAATAAAACACCATAACTCCTAACATATGGAAAACAATATGATTGAATTAGAGCAAAATTTCCCCTTCAATTTGGTCTAAAAAGTGGACCCTCTTCACTACAAACCAATATTTTAATCTATATCCCACAATTTTAAAATAAACCTCACTCATAATGAAAGCCAATGTCATGATTGCCAACAATACCAAATACTTCTGTGTGGTCTGGATGCCAAAATATTTTTTTATAGCGCCTTACATCATCTGACCAGGCCTGCAAAAAAAATGTTTAAAAAATTAAATGCTAGAATCTTGTTTAAATAAATAAAAAATACTGATTATTATTTTTAGCTTTTTGTTTTTATTATTCCTGAATTTGCTAAGAATAAACGCTCAGTAGACAATGCCTTGAGATAAAGCAAGCAATTCCATAATATTTACATTGAAATTCATTTTTATATATTAAAAATGAAAACAAACTATTCCTACATTGTATTCAGAAAAAATAAATCTCAAAAAAAGAGAAAGGGCGCCAGTGAATATCTTTAAATGCATTGCATTTAATGCATTTAAATGCTTGCATTGTTTTTCCCACATAGGGCTATTGAGTGTTTATACAGTATACTACCCTGTTTCCCTGAAAATAAGACCCCCAGATAATAAGCCCAATCAGGCTTTTGAGCGCATGCGCTAAAATAAGCCACCTCCCAAAAATAAGCCCTCCCCAAAACACAGCAGCAGCCATGAGGTGACCAGGCTCGCCGCCTCCTGCACCACAAAAATAATAAGACCAAGCGCTTATTTCGGGGGTCAAAAGAAAATAAGACCCTGTCTTATTTTCGGGGAAACACGGTAATATACTAGAGTAATTCTTAGAACCATAAAAAACCTTTTCAACTCAACATTGATTTCTACATATTTTATTTTTATTTATCAGCTATATTTGGCCATAATGTGTCCAATTTACCCCAACCCACTTTTTTAACATTATTCTGAATATAAATTCGGCTTCAATGCCATAAAAATAATCTACCCAAAATGTTTACTGAATTTTACACTGATCATTGGGGGAAAACTGCAGAGTGTTTTACATTAGAAAAAACACTTGGTCAATAACATACGGGTATCCTCTTGCTAGCTGATGAATTTAATCACTACTACTGGTAGGAACCGCAAATCTTGCCAAATTCAATTTTATACAGTTGCTCTTTTTTGTCATTATTCATTCTATTTCTTCATTAATTTGGTTTTTTTTCCTTCTCACAAACCTACACAAACTTCATCTGCAATTTTCTTTGTCCACATTTTCCTAATACACACACTTGTGCGTGTGTATGTGTGTGTGTGTCTGTGTGTGTTTGTACATGAATTATCTGAATACTTTAGTAAACTGGTTAATTAAAAAAAGAAAATATTTCAGCTGCATTTGAGTTGGTATGTAGGACCAGAAAATGGGAATCATTAAGGTTCATTTTAAAATGCAACTTATAGCAACTTGCAATAATACACAAAGTTATCTGTGCTAAAAGATCTGATGCCAACACTGCCAATATTCTCTCAGTTGGCATATCTATTGTGCAAAGCACCATCTATAAATACAAACTTAAATACTGACAATGCATCCATAATCATAAACAGCTTTCATTTAATAATTAAGATTCTAATTAAGAACTGTAACTACTCCTGGCCTTGGGCTTTTATTCACTTATTAAAAGCATCTATTTTGCTAGGAGACCAATTCAGGAACACAAACCTGGGAAGAGCTCCATTTTCCTTCATCAAAGATATCACCCAGGATAAAGACTATTTCTGGCTGCAGAAGCCAGAGGGCAGTTTGGAAGGCTCTCTCCATTTGCCATTCCCTAGCAGGGGGGAAAGATACAAAACCACCATATTTTAATTAACATTACAAATATGAGGCAATTATAAAATCTAGATTAAAAGTAGCTGGATATGGAGTGGCCTTCTCTTTTAACATTGAATGGAATATCATTTTTAATAACCTGGAACAAACATCTACATTTTTGGGTTTTGCTTACATTGGAGAACAACAAAGACTCACTCAAAAAGTGCTATTTTGAATCTAACAGAAGGTTGGCAAAATCACATATGTCAAATAAGAAATAGAAGAAGGTACTTTGGAAATGGCCTGGTACGCCCAAAGACCAGTTAAACTGCTAAGCTATAAGGGTGGAACATACACATTTTTGAGAAAGGAAATAATCACACGTTAAGTTATTGTAATCCCAAAGTAAAAAAGAATTATCCTTGAATAGTCAGATAGCAGAAAAAAAGTACTGTGACTTTTCTATTATTATGAGACAAATTCAAAAGGGAGCAAACATTCTCAAATTATTTGTGAATTCCTGACATTATCCAAAAACAGCAGACCACCCACCTACACTCTGTGACTTACAGAGTAAGAATGGGAAGACTGAAGAAAACTTTATTTGGGGAAAACCTCGCCATATAAAATGGAAACTTTTTAGGCCTTGAAGACACCAGAGAAATTAATGGTGTAATAAAGAGATTGGGAAGGACAGTTAAAACAAAATTATGTAATTTGGTGACAGAATATCATAACAAGATTTATTCTTCAGGAAAATATGCAACAACGTGAATGATGACAATATACTGGTAAATATAGTCCTTGATATACAACAACTGGGGCTGGAAATTTGGTCATTAAGTGAAGCAGATGTGATTGCTTTGCTTGTTAAGCCCATGTGATTGCTTCACTCAACAACCACAATTAGAAACTAGTGCCTCTGGGCTCGGATTATGAGGCTGAGCACAACGAATTAGAAGGCAACTTTGATACTAAATCTCAAGGCTGCTTTCCCTGAGTGCAGCTGCCCTCTGCCTCCTGCATAATGTCCTTCCTTTCAACTTTTATAAAACAAGGGGAAAATGCATATATAAACTGTTGTAAAATTTAGATAAATAACAGTATTTTATTATGCAACACGTGTATATTAAATATTTCTTGGCTGTGCTGAGGGCTGTTTTATGAGGCTGCTATGTGTTTTATATGTGTATAGATTTTTATTTGTTTTTATGTGAGCTGCTCAGAGCCATATACTGAAATGGGTAACTAGACAAATCAATTAAATAAATAATTTTTAAATCACAGTATTAAGCTGTTTCAAACATTGCAGAACACCTGAACTCTTGAACACTGTTTTGGTTTTAATGTGTTAAAGAAACATGGAATGAATAAGAAGATATTAAAAATGATTGTTCCTTCAAATAATGAGTGGAAAATTTTGCTCAATGAATTACAAGATTCATTCTTCCCTTCTTATGAGAGCAACTACACCGAGATTTTAGCAATATTATACCGAATCAACATTCAATAAGTTAGAAAGTAGATGATCAGCTTATAAATGTTTAGGTTTGTAACTTTAATTATTCAGCATGCAACAAATGCTTCCACAAACCAAGAGCAACAAGTTATTGATATTTTGGCTCCTACCTCCTTAGCTTGTCCAACCAATGTCCATTGATTCTACCAAGCAAATGAGGATCTGATAAAAAGATGGTTTTCAAGACAGAATGTGAATTCTGTTTGTTAGTCCCCAGAGTCTGATTTTTCAATTCCGGCCAATGACATTGAATTATAACTACATAATAAATCAAAAATTCACAGAAAATGAATACTGTCAAAGTAAAACAAATAAGTTTCAGCATAAAAATGCCTCTTTTTCTCAAAGAATAATGGTTCATAGGTCTTAAGCCTAGAATTGCCATCTCAGCCTACTGCAGCACATTTTCCATGGAAGTATCACCAATGTCCCTTTTTTCATGTCCTAAATCAAATGTACATTCCTGTGTATTTCATGTGGTTCTTCTCATCAGCAAAAAGACCTGTAAGAGACAAGGAAATAAATTTTATAGGGTCTGTACTGAATACAAACTACATCATCAGCCTCATTCACTTATATATCTCAATTCAACAATGCAATAAATAAAAACGTATAGCAATTGCTTAAAAGTGATTTGGTTATAAGCCCCACTGAACTCAATACTGTATAGCTTCATTCTTCTAATCAAAGTGCATGGCATTGCTCTATAATATTTTATAGTGACAGATTTTTAAAAATTATCAAATTAACTGAATTATAATAAAAGACATATCTTTCGCCAACATGTGTATTTAAAAAAATACTGATAAATAGTAATATTTGTGATACTTTTTTTTTAATTGAAATGTTCGGCTTCAAAATAACTATTCTGAATGGATCAGAAGCTGATCAACTTTAAACCAGGCCATTCTGATCTCAAAACTGTTGACCATAAATTGTTTTAAATATCAGACATTTTCTGATTCTGTACTGTAAATCTCCATCCTGTGAGCCCTTACACTAGTTCTGTGCCCATTTCTCTACCCAAGACAGCCATTATTCATTTCACACTTAAAAAGATTTTCACTGAAATCCTGAAAGGTTTTTCAATGCTTTATCTATTCACTCAATATCTATGGACATTCCCCAGTCATCCATGTCATGGTTGTCCCAAAGATGCTTTTTCAAGAGACAACTGGACTTTCTGGTTTTTCTTTGAAGACTTTTCACTTCTCATCTTCAGCTCTGAAGAAGCTTCTTGGGTGAGAAACGAAACGTCTTCAAAGAAAACTCAGAAAGTCCAGTTGCCTCTTGAAGAAGCACCTTTGGGACTACATGCTCATCACTTAGCAATAGAACTGAAAGAGTAATATTTATTATTTCTGTAACTATCAAAAGAACAACTGTAAATCTTTTAATATTTAGATTAATATCACACTGCAATAATAACCATTTAATTTCTATTCATTACTATAGCTGTGGCACATTCCATTTCCTTTCATTTTATGATTTTTATGTAGGTTGCAAGGATTTCAAAGGAGTCCAGCCAAATTGATAGTTATTTTCAGCTCTGGTTATTTCCAGGGACCATTAAAAAAAATTTCACCTTATTTTCTAACGCCATTCTTGTCCCATAACAATTAACCAAGATTAATAATGTAGGTTGGATGGAAGGCCAACAGAAAATGCCTTCCTCCTTTCTGGACAGACTCACCTCCTTGATGCAAAACTATGCCCCTTGCTTTGAACATTCTTTTTTTGTGTCTTTAATACAATACTTTCCCTTTTCAGACAGCACTGCAGAAGGAATTGCAACAGAGGGTGAAGGAACTGATAAGCAGCAGGTCAGATTGCCAGGAAATTGGCTGTTACTGTCACCTTCAGTGCAGCTACTCTGGGAATATTCCAAACGTTAGATCCTGCCAAAGTGCATAGCTAAATGTCTGTGGAGATTCTCTGTCATCTAGTTCATGGTTATCCCAAAGATGCTTTTTCCAGACACAAATGAACTTTGTTTTTCTTTAAAGACGTTTCTCTTCTCATCCAAGAAGCTTTGTGAGCTGAAGAAGAAAAACAAAGTTCAAAGAAAAACAAAGTTCAATTGCCTCTTGAAAAAGCACCTTTGGATCCTACCAGTGTTTTTGCAAGCTGCAGCAATTTTAAGAGAACTGCTGATTCAAAGCAAACACCTTTTGCATAACCTTGTCCTTGGTGAAGGAGAAGGGCTGTCTTGAGGGGGGGAAACAAAACAAA
>JANHFT010010371.1:143074-153079 GCA_032467955.1 Pseudoxenodon macrops | reverse complement strand
GAAAACTTTTATTTGCTCTCTTCTCTGCCCCCCCCCCCCATCTCCATTTTGGGGCATCGGTAAACGAAGGAGGCTCTTTCCCCTCCCCCCAACCGGGGCACTTTGTTCCTTCTGCCTCTTGTAAGATTTACGTCGAGATTTCTTGCTAACCTGAGCTGCAGCTGCATGCAGATCTTGGGAACCTACCCAGTGCACAAGCCAGCCTTCACCAACATGGATCCCTTCAAATGCACTGAGCTCATTTTTCAGAGAATTGTATTTGAAGGGGATCAGGTTGGAGAAAAGAAGTACTTGGTTGCACTTTTCGGTAATGCAAATATGCTGAATTGCGTGCAAATCCATCAAGTTCAGTGGGTTTCAGTTACTCCTGAACAAGTGCAGAAATCTGCTCTATACTGTTATTTTAGGATAAGATGTAAAAGAACATAACATGAGAAAAGAAGCACTCCTGCTCTGTAATAAACTTGGGTGCAGGCATATATTTTATCATTTTGGTGTTATCATGGTTTGGTACGGATACTCATTTTTATTGGATATTTGAAACTTAGGAAATGTAGCTACACAAAGTAAATCACAGAAAGTGAACCCAGCATATTTAAATTCACCTTTACACAATATTATTTGAAGGGTTAACATATGTTTTCTCTCTATAGATGTATAAAGAAGGATCTTGAACTTTTCACCTCATTGGCCCCTTCATGAAGTTTCAGATTGTTCACTGACACACATTTATTAAAATAATTTAATAAATATTAATTTAACTAATAGAACTGAATTTACCGGAATGAATAATAGTATTGTGTAGTCTTATCAATCCTTGAGTGTTAGTATTAACCACTTTCTTCTAGGAGATAGGATAGTAAATTTCTCGTGTTTTCCTCATGACAATTCTGTAAAATCAGCTCTCAGTTCAGTATCACCAATGGATTTTTGTGGTGGTGATGGACTTGAACCTTGATATTTCAAGTTTCAATTTCTTTTAAAACTGAGCTCTTAACATTCATCATGAAATTATGCCTTAAAAAGGAAAAAATAAGGATCATTGATAAATTCTTTGCCACAAATAAGTACCAGTAACAATAATTCATTGCATAATAAATTCTCTGTTGTATGTTTTTATAAGTGTTTTCTTCCTAAGTCAGTTTTTTATACTGGCACACTTAAAAGGATATAATATTTATATTCTCCCAAGTAAGAATGAACACATTCCTTATTCTAGTTTTCCTTCAGTTTAAACTGTCCAGTAAACAGTAACCTCTTAGGAGAGGTAAAATCAACCAGTCATTTTGCTAATTACAGAGTGAATCTACTGCAAAAGAGTATAACTTCACTGGAGAGGGGGCCTGTAATGTGGAGTACAATATGATGATATATATACCCTTGCATCCAGCCCCCAGCTCTGTATACAGATCCCTATTTAATATTGCAAGTAGATAACTGTTTAGTTTTGTTTGGGTTAGGTTACCCAACACTAATACAATGTTGCTTTTATCCCTTATTTTTGAACAAGAATATTTTTTTAACACAAAGGACACTCTTCCCTTTCTATTACTTTTATTCCTTTCAAACAAATTGTGTCCTTCTACTGCTCTGTTTCAGGAATACAGTCATCCTACCAGGTCTCCGTTATACTTAATAAACATATTTTGCTGTACAGTAATAAAGTCATCATACCAGTTCTCTGCTATATTACATCGTATATGACTTTCTATGCTGAGAGCCAAAGCTTGTCTTATTTTCCATGCTCTTAGTATTAACTTATAAGCAATAATACCATGTTTATTCCACATTCTGAATTTAAAAAAAAATGATTTAAAAGCCCCATTTCAGCAACATTGCTTCTTCTTACAATACACAAGCCTTTATATGAGGCCCTTCAGGATTTTTGTTTCCATCTATCATCCTTTGGTGAAACACAATTTTACTAGTCCTAGTGAAATGTGACCCATCTTCCTCCAACCATCTCTCACCTAGATGATTCAGACAAAGAGTCCCAGAAATAAAATACCCCCTACTGATTCACTGATTTACAATATTCTTTCCCCTTACAGTCCTTTTCATGAACTGAAAGGATGGAGATCATTGAGCCTTGGAGATCTTGAGCTTCTTTCCCAGATTTTCAAAGTCATCATGCAATATAGTTATAGCTGTTTTTTTTGCAGAATTGTTTTTACTCGCATGTATTAGCAGGAAAAGATAATTATCAGTGGATTTGATAAATCTTGTTTTGTCATGTCTTTGATCTTTGGGCCTGTCAGATGAAACACTTCATGAGCCAAAGAGTCTGGTCAGTATCATTTGTTTTAGTTTCTCAAAGTGGTGAGTTGCCAACTACTGCAACTCCTTTTTTGTTACTTTATAGTTTACTTGCTATTAATAGTATATGCTTAGAGTAGTTGCCTGAGGCTGAAACCAAAGTTACATTGCTACCTTTCTTTAGCAATAGTACTGAGGAAAGGAAATGTGGTTTGCATATCCTGTATATTTCTAACAAGTTCTTTTACTTCTTGAAACAAGATAATAAAAATGTTTTTTAATTGTGATGGTGATTGTCTATAAACTGGATTTTACTCGTGGCCTTCCAAATAGCAGTTAGATAACTTGAATATTCTATTTTGCATCTGTTCCTATAGGTCTTATTGAGTTTATTACTGTGTAGCTAAAAAGAGGCCAGCTTTCTCAAGATCTTTTTTGCTGGTTAATGCCAAATTTACACAGGATAAGATCATATTTCTCCACAATTTGGTTGTGGATGAGCATGCAAACCTGGTATGCACAACTGGCATATATTTCGGGTATTGGGACCTGTGATTGACAGTGAGTTATGATGTTGCCCTCTTGGAAATCTGCTCTGCCATGTTCCAGTTCCTACATTAGCAAGTGATCTACAATAGTAGGTGATTTGGGTAGCAATGATTGTCTGGAATTAATAATGACCAGAGGGTCTGGTCTGAAAGTGACAAGTTGTGCATGCCTATTTGTGATTTTGGACAACAGAGCAAATTAGAAACCTTTCTTGTGTACTCATACCTTGGTGCACAGCAGAGTGTTTTTGTGATCTCTTGGAGCTTATTGGAGAGCAGGAGGTCGAAAGCTCATTGCTTTTCATTTGAGAGACTTCTGCCTCCGAGGGAAGATTCCATGAAACTTCATTGCAACACAAGGCAGTCTTGGTGCTGTACTAGGTAGGGTTGACGTATCATCTGATAATGGAAGATAAAGATTAAATCTTTGTTGTAGTTAGATTGCTCCCAGTTTGTTATAAGCCTCATCACTGCCAAGAGGCTCTGCAGGATGGTAGGACCTACAGTATTTGGACAGTCTGGTCCAGGGCCTAATGAATCTAAGTGGATTCCAGAGAACACTTACCGTCCCTCTCCTACTGTCCCCATTTATTCGTATCCATTTCCTGTATCCATAATCATGTTTGTACTCATATCTGTTATCGTATACATGCTTGACAAATAAATTAAATAAATAAATAAATAAATAAATATCCCAAGTAAGCTGGTAAGGGGCTCTTTTGAGTGCCTGAGCAATTTTTGGTGTATTGAAGTAACCACAACACTTGATGAAATCACCTCCAACCAGTTGCTAATTCCATATTTTATGTATGAAATCCTGCCCACCCTGGACTATTCCTGTGTGCTGTTTCTGAGGGATGAGCGGCAGAAGACACGCCTAGAGTACTACTGGACAAAAACCAAGAGCAGATTGGACTAGATACAAGTAACTGTTCATAATTGAGATTACACTGCATGAATAAATATGGCAAAATAATGCTTCTTATTGCGATTGCAGATTGTGCCTCTGTAGCTGTTGTATGGGTGCTTGTGTTCTTTTGAGGGGCACAAAGCAGAACACTCTCTTCAAAAGCCACATGAGATTCTAAGGCCAGATTTCATACATAAAATTGCTTAATTTCCCTCTGGCTTGGACTCTACACACGATGGGTCATGATTGGATTAGCTCTTTGAGGGTAACTGAGATTCACTTCAGCTTCTTAATTCTGAAGAATTGTACAGGATGATCTGTGGAAAATGCTCTATCACATGGTTGTCCAACGTTTTGACTTGCCTGGGTCCCATTGAGTGAAGAGGAATTGTCTTGGGCCGCATATAAAATATATAATATATTTAATGTACTGCATATAAATAACAAACTTAGAAGTGATCTAGGCTTTTGTTCCTTTACCCTTCTGTGAATTTAACAACTACATGAATCTGCTGGAAAAATAATCCATCGGTACAGGATCACCAGAGTACTGATTATATCAAATTATACACACAACATTGGTTGGGCTGAGGATGCAAGTCCTGCAGCTGTTGGAATTTGGACAGGGGAAAAAACAAACCAAGATTGAATCCTTGTACAATAAACAGGCTACTTGTCCAGAAACCATGATCTACTCCAAGATGTGGAGACACTTGGTCTAAATCACTTGGTCAGTGATTTAGGATCCTCCTATACTCACAGCTGCAGCTATATAATAGGCAAATAGAAGCTATAGTTGGAGGAGGGTTATTTAAAATTGGCTGGTAAATCAATTATAGACTTACCTGGAGCATGATGCCTTGGCAATGATCATCTATGTCTTCATCACCTCTCAGATAGATCACTACAATGGGTTTTCAGGTGACTGTCTTGGAAAGCTATCGAAAAACTGTAATCCATGCAGAGTGCAAAAGCCTGTCTGCAAGTGGATGAGAGCTGGTAATCTTCTAATAGCTTTCTAAATACAATTCAAGGTGCTGCTTTTAATCTGTAAAAGCTTTTATTGCATGGTTTCAAGGCAGCCACAGGACCACCTACTTAAGTTAGAACTGACTTTATTTATTCATCCTGATGGGGAATACTGTGAGCTTAAAGGCGGGGATAGGCAAGAGTATGATGCTTCTTTGAGTATTTCCCAGTGTTAGGTGAGGAGTTCCCAACCATAACTTCTCTTGACTGCCTTTTGTAGGCCACTTAAGACTACCCTATTTCACAGTTCTCTAAATCTCAAATTGGGTTTGCTTTTACTGAATTTTGAAACTATATTTATGCTTTTATGTAGCTTTGTAAATGGCCAGGAATCCAGAATGTCATAAATAAATATGCCTTGTTTGAAATCTATGGGAATATCACTGTGTCAAATAAATATCTGCAAGTTCATAGGTTTTTTAAAAAAAATAAAGATTTTAGCACAAGCACTTATTTTACATTCCTGTGAAATAACAGATGCTTTCAGTCATGCTTAGCTTCCCCTTGCTCTTTTAAAGACATTCCTTTTTCTTTGAGTTTACTTTAAAAATATTTCTACTTACATGCTTTTAGAATGGAATTTATACTGTAAATCATTTTTGGATACTCAGCAGTGGTCATGTTTGCCTGAATTAATTTTATTCTGAAAGAAATAGCAATATAAGGAGAAGCAAAAAATGAAGAAATTATAGGGTTTGTATTTTTGTATCATGTATATTCTATTTGGCTCATTTTTCTAGGCCTCTAGAAAATTGTCTAAATAAAAGTTTTAGTAGAAACCAAAATTATTCTTATAGTAACAGTGTCCATGGTACAGCATGTCACTTATACACTCATTAAGGACCAAGTTCTGGACTCAGTTCAATCTTACTTTAACCAGCTAATTTATTTTAACTCAAGTCAAAAGCAGTCCATTTTATGTAGTTGTGATAGTGCGCAGAATATTTTCTTCTGATAATTATTGTTAAAAATAATGTGCGATTGAAATACTAATATATAAGTTACTGAATTCACAATATATACATTTATACAGTGACAAAGTGTTAGCATCCTAATTGTGAGGCAAAAATGTAGCATCGAAACAGCAGCCATTACTGAAAAATATTTAACAGAAAAATAAGCTAATTATATTAATCAACACCAGAATCAAAATACAGAATAAAATAGTGTACTTCATACGATATCATTTTAGAAGTTACTGTGGGCACAGCTAAGAATTTCATCACTTATTTCTGTTGAGAATTTTTTTCAGAAATAATGGGAAAAAACTATTAATATTTTCTTTTTAGATTATTAGAAAAGCTCTCACTGAGGAAAAGCAAGTATCTACCAAAACAACTGCAGCAGATCTTGTGACTGAAACTGATCACTTGGTGGAAAATTTAATTGTTTCTGCATTGAAAGAAAAGTTTCCCTCTCACAGGTATGTCTGGCCATGGCATTATTCTACTGGTGATGTTTTAAATGAATGAAAATTGTAATTATGTCCTTCACAGGTAATATATTTGAATGAAACAAGCATGTTTCACACGCAGAAACATTTTCTGGAGAGTATAGATTGGCAATAGCCACCTATCAAATATAGCTCTTCATGTGTTAAGTTCAGAGTTGGGTTCCTACCGGTTCGAACTGGTTCTACCGAGTAGGTAGTAGGCCACTGGTGACGTCAGAGAGCCGGTTCTGCTCCGTCAGCGGCACCATCTTTTTTGGGGGGTGGGGTTGAATTTTTTTCTTCTGCGCATGCGCAGAAGCAGAGTTTCTGGCACTGTGCATGTGTCAGCATCTTGTTTTCGGCCTTTTTTATTTATTTTTTATTTTTCGGAGTTTTTTTCTACTGTGCATGTGCATGCCCACGCGGCGCGCCCACGCGGCGCAGGAGACAGCAAACCGGCAGCGACGTAAGTTAGAATCCGCCCCTGGTTACATTGCCACATAATGATCTTAAACATACTGAGCCCCAATGGAATTAGGTTTCATGTGCTCTCTGAACCTGGATCATAAATTGTGGTTAAGGTGGTTTGCACAAATGGTTTGTTTTGTTTTGTTTTGTTTTGTCTTAGTGCTTTTTAGCTGCTTCAGTTGTATGAGCAAGTTTGCTAATTTTAGCCAGGATTCTGATCCTTGTGATTAATTTTGCTTCAAATTTTCAAACATAAATTAAGAAGCAAGAATGAAATGCTTGATAAATGTGGCTTTTTCAACAGCTATATCTCTACTACTCCAAGTTCTGCTTTCCTCTGAGCACACTGGTTGGAGAATTCTGGGAGTTGAAGTCCACACATCTTAAAGTTGCCAAGTTTGAAAAACATTGCCATAGATCAGGGTATCAAACTCGCGGTCTGTAGACCGGATGCTTCACATGCTGGCCACGTCCAGTTTAGCAAAGTGGGGGGGGGAGTTACCATACCTCACATGATGACGCCATGATGACACGAATTTGACACTCCTGCCATGGATGAAAGAATTCTCCAGGATATGGCAAAAGATTTGAAAAGCTACATGTAGAAATGGTTTTCCAGCCAACATTCTTGCCAGCAATTGACTTTTTCTGCTACAAACATCTCTTGAGTGTACCAGTATGCTAGGAAATTTCAAATTCATTGTCCCTAGGACTGCATCAGATGAAAACAAAGCCAGGAGTAGTGGAGATAAGCAATTGGAAGAGTCACCTTTTCCAACAGTTTCATTCTTGCTTCTTTAGGTTTGAAAATTTAAAGGAAAGTTATTAACAGGGTTAGAATTCCACACACCTTAAAGTTGTGAAGTTTGAAAAACACTGATCTATATTTATAGTAACTAACTTTATAATGTGTGCTCAATAAATACATTTGACATCATTTTAAAGTCTCTTGGTACAAATTCTCCACTCCGAGCTTGATAGACAAGTGGAGACTTGGTGCTGTATTTCTTTGGTTTTAGCCCTTGCATTATAGTTAGATTATAATATATAATAGCTGTATATGATTAACCTTACAACACCTTTTGAGAACATTTAGAGGAAATAGTGCCAAGAATACTATTTTCCAAAGCATAACAAACATGTAATGCTTTTCATACACTTCCAGAGTATAATAAAAGTATATATCTTTACAAGAGTATTCACTGATTTTACTTTGAATTGGGACACAGAGACATTTTCAGACTGTTCTAAAATGGATATATGCCAATTTCTATTTTGACATTCTTGTTTTAATTTTGTTTTATTTGTCTTTGTTGTCTTAAATCCAGGTTTAAGATTTCCTTTAAGGTTACAGTTCCAGATGGTTACAGTCTAGACTTTTTTGGCAATTATTCATGTTTTGTTTTTGTTTTTAAATTATTGTTTACAACAGGGGTGGGCTGGGACTACAATCTTATAAATTTCTGAAGAGCTGCAGGAAACTGCTTTTTATTCCTAACCTGAAAGCCTCCCCTTCCTCCAGCATATTCTACAAGAGGAAATAAAAGCTAGTTTTGTTTTAATTTAAAAAAAAATTGAATTGTACATAGTTCAAAGAAAAAGCCTGTGACTTATACCCTCTGTGAATGTTCTTCCAGCTGTCATCCAAAGGAGGAATGTTGCAGAGTAAGATGAAGAAGCAATCTCTGCATTTTTGCATGAGATATGTAGATTTCTCATTCAATAAGATCTGGGCATGTGTATAAGAACTTTAAATCTCTTAAGTCTTCTTGAGATCATTTGGTTACAATGTTTTACATTTCTTTCATTTAAAGATATATGTAACAGACAAAGTTTTTATGCCAATTCCTAGTATGCTGTTCAAGTTGGAACCTATTTTATTTAACAGTACATCTGCAACTGCTTCAAATGCACCTTTAATTCAAAGTTTTTTTATTTGAGTCTTGTCTATACCAATGTTAGGTTTATTGCGGAAGAAGCTACTGCTGCTGGTTCAAAGTGCATACTCAATGACAGTCCAACCTGGATTATTGATCCTGTTGATGGCACCTGCAATTTCGTACATAGGTAAAGTCATGGTGAAAACCTTGCATCAAATGACACAAGTCAGATTGTCAAGTATCTTTAAATGCCTGAAGTATCAAGGGACTTTCTGTGTGTGTTTAATCCCTTCTAGTTTCATAGAGTGTGATAAAATGTAGAAGGAGATTGATTCCCAGGAGGAAAGGGCTACATTCGGAGAAGCAAGAAGCAACTGTGTATGGGAGAAAGAGGCTGAAGACAGCCCCTTCATAATAGCTACAGTATGCAAACAGTAAAATGCTCAGTCAAGCAAAATTTTGTCTATAAGTGGGAAACAATAAAGAACTCACCTTGGAAGAATCACTATGTATCATTCTTGGTTTTGGGTCCGACATGGAGCTTACAACTCATACTTATGCATGTTTTGCACCAAACAAATTTCTCCACAGGATTACATCAACTTTACTTGTAAATCGTTTTCTTTTGGAGGGAATTTTCATTAGTCTGCAATCTTTGGTTCAGAAAATACTTCATAAAGGAATGTATTAGTTATGGAAGTAAAAATATTTATTCCCTCAAGTTATAAAGTGGCAGCAGTTGTTAGGAAATAACTTTTAAACTAAGGGAGAGCAGCAGCTGCTTTTCTAAAATAAATGTTAATTTATGCTCTCCCTTAGTCTATTCCTAGTGCAACAATGTTCTATGAAGGCAGCAGGGAATAGGAACAGCAGCTAACTGGTTGCATAGATTCCTAAGATTTAAAGAATGGGGAACTTTCTGAGAATCAGATTATTAATCATTGGAAAAGTCACAAAACTGTCTATAGGATCAGGATGCAAATCAGTTTCCTAACAATTAAAATTATATAAAAAGTTAGACTTTAATCTCTAAATATAAAAAAGTAAGATTTCTTACCTGAGAACCAATGAATAAATACTATCACAATGTTGATATGGTAAAAGTCATTGTTCAGAAAATTTATTAACAAATATAATGTATTTATTTACACAGGTTTCCAACTGTAGCTGTTAGCATTGGATTTGCTGTCAACCAAGAGGTATAAAATAATGTTCTGTAAGTTGGATAGGCTTTAGTGGCAGCTGTTAAAAAATGGGGAAAAATAGATTTAGTAAATACACCTGAATAATTCTTATGCAACACTTTTCCAATTTATCTTGTGATATTTGTGGAAATATATTGTATTTTACAGAGTATAAGATGCACTTTTTCCACCCTAACAGAGAGTGGAAATGTTGGTGCGTGTTATACACCGAATACAGCAATTTTGGCCTCCTGAAGCCCCGCCCCTGCATCCCATTTTTGCAAAAAATGGGCCCGTT
>JANHFT010010371.1:130895-142771 GCA_032467955.1 Pseudoxenodon macrops | reverse complement strand
AATAAAAACAGGGCCGTTTTTGCCTTACCCCAGCACACAGAAACACTCTGCACGCTTTCTAAACCCTCTGCACACCTCGATTTTCACAAAAATGGGTGAAAAACAGGCCCGGTTCTGTGAAAAACGGGGTGTGCAGAGGGTTTGGGAGGCCTGCAGACTGCTCCTAGGGCTGGGGAGAACAAAAAGTTTTTTTCCTACTTATCTCTTTGAAATCTTGATGCGTCTTATAGTCCAAAAAATACGGTAGGTTTCAATGCATAAACCTACTTATAATATTCAAACTATCTTTTTTGAAGTTTTTACATAACAATTATAAATGATTCTTCTCTTAACTAAAAATGTTTTGGATACCCATTCTAGCCATGCAGAACACTGTTTTGCAAAAACAGTTACAGAAGTACCCCTTGACCTAAACCTTTTTGCTTACATTTAATTGCAAACAGTGGAATATACTTGCAAAGTATATGCATATAGGAATGGGCATAGTACTTAAGCAAATGACCAATCAATCAAATCGGTTTATTTCAATCATAGACCAGCAGTGCTTTCTATCCATTAAATCACAGGATTAATAGTTCTCTGTGTTGTTATCTATCTTCTCATGTTACTGTAGAGCAGGGGTATCAAACTCAAGGCCCATGGGTCAGAACCAACCCACAAGATGCTTAGATCTGACCCGCGGGGCCATCCTGGAAACAGTGAAGGACTGGCCCGTGGTGCCCTCTGCCAATGAAAATGGAACTAGGAAGGGTCCAAGCTCCATTTTCATTGGCAGAATGTTCAGGCCCCCACAGGCACCCCTGACATGAGTGATATCAAGCTGGCCATGTCTACCCTGCCTATGCCCCCCACTCCTGAGGTCAAACACAACCCTGATGCGGCACTCAATGAAATTGAGTTTGACACCCCTGCTGTAGAATATTTGTCTGAATTTATAGAAACAATGTTGGTAGTCAGTATATAGGTTTTACACTCTTCTTTTAGAACAGGTGATCCATTGAAGTGGGTTTCCCTCCAAAAAATAACAAGTGCTCTTTCTCCTTACTTCAATTTGGCAACTTAATTTGGCTGACATCCATCCTTGCTGCTAGATAATGATGAGAGACATAAAAATGTTGTAACAAAAATGTTGGATCGTGCAAATTTCATGTTATTTCTGTAAACTGACAATTGCTTTGGTGTAAATTGCATATGATACATCTTGATAGAAAGTGACAGGCAATGGAGAACTCAAGAGAAGGATGATGGAACGCTTCTGATAAGTGATTATTGCAATGAGTACTCTGCTTGCAGTGAGTACTCTGCTTGCAGTGAGTACTCTGCAGAAGAAGTTTTTTGTATTTCTCATTTAGTAATTGTGATGTAAAAATTAGCCATTATATAAGGAGAGGGTATATTTAATTTCCTGTAGCTTTTATCATAAGGAATATTTGGGGTAATCAATAGTGTAAACTGCAATCTTACGCAGTTAAAAGAGATTTGTTTATACTGATATAATGCAAATTGCATTCATGTTCCTTTTCTTTTCTTAAAACCTAAAGCTTGAATTTGGTGTAATTTATCACTGCATTGAAGAACGATTATACACTGGTAGAAGAGGTCAAGGGTCATATTGTAATGGCAAAAGGCTTCAGGTTTCAAAAGTGACAGGTTGGTTTAGATTTTGTAAACGCTATAAAATTTATGCATACATATATATATATATATAATATTGTAGAGTTGTTGCTAATTTTAGATAAAATAAATGTATCTTCTAGGTAATTTTTCTTAATTCAGATTAATAATGTTTTTGCTACATTGCTATAAATTCAGCTCCCCTAAAATTAAATTCTGTTTAACCCTATTCCTATTTGTTTGGGCATCCAGAGTGGTGGATGGAGGGCAAGTGACAAATCATGTGTTGTGGCCTCATGATATAGAAACTGTATCTTATACTTTTGCATCAGGCACTGGGACACAAGTACATAAGGAGGATTCTCTTATTGATGTCACCGGGCATTGTTGTAGTCTCAGTTTGCTATGGATGCCTTCAGCTGGACCTAACTTCAGTGGCAGACACATGAGCCAAAAGTAGCTCAAATATGACAGAACTGAAAAGGTCTGCCTCCTATCAGATGCTAAGGTTGCAAGGACATTATGAAAAGCAGGCTGTATTGTTTGAGAGATAAAGTGTAAAACCACCTTTTAACAGTTTGCCCGGACAGTTTAAAGACTTCAGACAATTTCTTTAATGTTCACAATCTCTATTGTCTTATTAGTGTAGACTTTTAAGAGCATAACTACTAATTTATGGTGGTCTTGTAACGATGAATTAAAAGACGTTCTCCCAGGCATTTATGCATTAATTTGTCCATATTTTGCATTTTACTAGAGTATGTACATATGTAAATACAGATCATCCTCGACTTACAAGAGTTCATTTAGTGACTGTTCGAAGTTACAATAGTACTGACTTATGAACATCTTTCGCACTTACAACCGTTGCAGTATCCCCATGGTCACATGATCAAAATTCAAATGTTTGGCAAGTGATTCATATTTATGATAGTTGCAGTGTCCTGGGGTCATATGATCCCCTTTTGTGACCTTCTCACAAGCAAAGTCAATTGGGAATCCAGATTCACTTAATAATCATGTTATTAACCTAACAAATGCAATTATTCACTTAACTGTGGCAAGAAAATCACAAACTCACTTAAATGCTTCACTTAGCAACATAAATTTTGGGTCTCAATTGTGGTCGTAACTCAAGGACTACTGTACATACACATAAATTGGTTTGGTTTGAATTGCTTAAATCACTTTGCAATCTGTCTAGAGGCCTTCCGATATTGAGTGCAATAACATCTAATATTGTAAATTGTATATACATGCTAGTAAGAAATATTTCAAAACTTTCAATATTTCAATCACTCTCAATTCAGCGATTCACCCTAAAGTATTTCTAGAATAACACTGAATGTTGTACATAAGTTTATTAAGCTGTTGTGTTGCCTCACCTTTCTTTCTCAAAAATAAATATCATTTGCATCTGAGATTCCCACTCTGTTTTATTATCTTTATTGCAAGATCTAAAATTTAAATCACATGGCCTTTGAATCTCAGAACTTCAAGTCCAAGTAAAAACCTAGGGTTAGACTTGAGTGGTCAAATACTGGTAACTTTTGGGTTTATTGTGGATTTTTTGTGATATATAATGTGATAAAGATTTATTTTTCAAATAATTCTAGAATGGCAATGAAAGGATAGGTAGTCCTTGTTCATAACCGGGACTAGCAATGGTTGATAAATCAAACAGTCACTAAATCAAATCACGACTGCTTATTATTTTCTTCAGTTTTCCTTTGCTTTACAGATCTGCAAATGTCATAAATGTGGGGATTGGTCATAAAGTTACTTTTTCAACACAATTGTAATTATGAACAATTATTAAATGAGGCAGTCATTAAACAAGGACTACCTGTAATGTTAAGCATTTCCTTTTATTTAGGCTTTTTTAGTTTTCTTTAGCAGATTTGTTTGGGTTTTTGGATAGGAGACCACTATGAAATGATGTGTTATAGATTAGATTGTGAAGTATAAAAATAAAATGTCATACCAAAAGAAAACAATGGAAAGGTACTTCCAGATTGTAACCAAGAAAACAATATAGACATGTCCCTTTAATCAGCAGGCATTTAGTTTGATTCCCATGAAATTGTACTATTAGTATGGTTGTAAATATATTTACTTAAAATGTTAATATAAATGAAATCAGGTTTAGTTTTTTTGCTATGTGGCCTCTGGCATGCCATTCAAAGATCAGCTGTGGATTTTGCCTCTAAAAAGACTATTTGAAAACGATTTGTGCATCCAAAGATGTAGAACTTTATAAAAGAAATTAGAGTCAACTGTTGCATTAATATCTATCTATCTTTCTTCTTGCAGATATCACAAAAGCCTTGATTTTAACTGAGATTGGTCCAAAGCGAGACCCTGACACTCTGAAAGTCTTTCTTAGTAACATGGAACGACTGCTAAAGGCACAGGCACATGGGTAATTCTGTTTCCTGTTAAATGAATAAACTTAGTAACAAGAAAAATGTTAATATAATATTTAGGTTAAGTACTGCCATCAGAAATCCAGTCAACCAAATCAACAGTTTCATCTGTATTCAAATGCATATATGCATTGTGCCATCACTAGCGTCCCTCATGAATCAAGAGAATTCTACCCCTGAGGTATATCAGCAGTAGCACCATCATAGTCTTCTTTTTTGCACTGAATTCTTGAATTCCATCACAAAAATAAGCTACGTTAGGTTATAAAATGTATTTAATGCATGCTCCCCATTACATCTTTCTTGCACTTGGCTCTTTAAGGAAAGTATTTTCTGTGTAGAATATCATGTTCATACTGGACATCAAGGATAAAATCTGTAAAACAAGTAAAAATGTTGAGTCCAATATTTGGAAATGTATGTCACTGCACAATCACTTCCTTATGAGCAAAGCTAGGCATTAATGTTGTTTCCAATTTTTTCAACGTATATTGCAGGGTTCGTGTTATTGGAAGTGCTACTTTGGCACTCTGTCATTTAGCATCTGGGGCTGCAGATGCATATTACCAGTTTGGCTTGCATTGTTGGGATTTGGCAGCAGCTACTGTTATTATCAGGGAGGCAGGAGGAGTTGTGATAGATACATCAGGTAAGCAGATATATTTTAAGAAGGATAAAGCATGAGTTGCACATGATACCACTCCTTCAAATTCAAAGGAATGTATTTATTTTTTGCCACAATCTCATTCTTGATTTTCCTGGAAGTACAAACTTTAGGAAAGAATGTTCAGAAAAGCGTGAAGCCATATTGAGGAGTGGTGGCCTTAGAAATGGGGAAAGAAGGAAGCTAACTTTTGCATGAAAGCCATTCTGTATTTTAAGGGTTTAATGTACAATTTTAAAAGTTTGCAAATACTGTGTTTCTTATTGTAGTTGCAGTCCCTAATGGCATATTGTATTATTATGATGGGAAACTCAAGTTGGCTCCAAGCAAGACTTCCCACGTGTATCCCACAAGTGTTTTGGGTGATATCAAGATGGACTTTAGGAAATGTCTGTCTTACCTTGGAGCCAGCCCCTGTTCTATTTATCCTAGTTCTCCTCCTTCTTCTGGAAGGAGAAAAAAAAAGACCAGTCAACACTCAAAAGAAAAATTTGGTATTTCCAAGCAGTGCTAGGGAGCAAAGGTGAAGGGGATTCTGGAGGGAGAAGGAACAAGAATAGGATAAAAAAAAGGGAACAGTTAAATCGAAACTTTACATATCAGAAAAGTTTAGTAATGTCCTTCCTATATATGTGTCCCAGTTAAATACACATAATGGAATACACAAGAAATAATTTGTGTCTTCATCACAAAAGAAACATCTAAGCTATTTTTCAATAACTTTGTCTCCTAGGTGGACCTCTCGATCTGATGTCATGTCGAGTAGTAGCAGCAGGTACCCAGGAGATGGCCTCATACATCGCTCAGGAAATACAGACTATTCACTATGAACGTGATGATGAGAATTGACCAGACATCAATCTAAAACAATATGAAATCTGGCCTTTTGGAAATATTTCACTTCTTTTAAAATGGCTTTTAGAAACTGTTATTTGTTTTGTGTACAGTTTGTAAATCAAACGTATTCTAAAAACAGTTGCATTTTAGGAAGGTGAAAGAGGTGTATTTGTGTGTGTGTGTGTGTGTGTGTGTGTTTGGGACCTTTCCCTCTTTTTAATGAGAATATTTTTCAGTTATTGTTTTTTTTAATGTTAAAAGCTCTTTGAGGCTGTAATAGAAGTGGAGATGTTTCTGGTTTCATATAGAATGAGAAATAAACTTTATGTTTCAGATCTCAGGAATTTTTTGTTGTTCCATGGCAAGGAACAAGTAGTGCCTCAAGTGCCCTCATCCAAAAATGCTTGAGTGAAATTACTATTTTTTTCTAAATTTAAAACAGATCTACTGAGCAGCTCTTGAGATAGATACATTTATTTATATGTTGCACACAAGCATGAAAATGGTACATATTCTTAGAAATATGTATTTTACCCTTGGATAAGTAAACAGGTAGTAAAAGAGCTGACTAAGGAATGAAAAAAATCTTTTTGAAACATTCAAATATTTTTAGCTTGATTCAAACCCTAGACTATAATAATATGTTTTTAAAAATAACATGTAAGATTCACTAAAATGGTACTGTTCACAAAAGTTTCTTACTAAGCACATAGGTAGCCTGAAACCTAGGGTATAATCAGTGGTAATTATATGAATGGAGCAATATGTATTTTGACCACTGCTGGATATCAAATGTCCAAGTTACATCTCTTGGTGTCTTCATAGATATATCCATGTACTTTTCTTGATAACAATACAGAAATGATTTTCCATTGCCTTCTTCCAGGATAGTATGCTGACACTGTAAACCGCTTAGAGAGGACTGTGAAGCACTGTGAGGCGGTATATAAGTCTAAGTACTATTGCTATGGTGTTTTTTTTTACTTCTCAGTCTAATCTAAAGCCCTGATATTTTCAGGAGGTTTTCCTCTGCAATTTTAATTAGGCCCACCTCTGCTTAGCTTTCAAACCCAGCAGGTGCTATTATGTGCTGAGATGGCCATTGTGTATCCTTGAATGATTATTGTGGAGAAAATTAATCTATCAAAGCAAATTCAAAATTAGCAGAGAGATTCCTGCAATGCTGAGTTAGTATTCTTTGAAAAGTGATTTGTAGTTTATCCTGTGGAACAGAACTGAAAAGAAATATATCACTATTATACAAAAATTGTGGCTGGATATGTCACAAGAACTACTGTTTTATTGGGTGGAAATTGGCATGACTTGGGCTGAGTTTTCATAAGCAGCACGTAAGGTGACAAACTTTTAGAACTTTGGTTTACATAATGAAATGTTGCATATTTCCAAATAAATGCCTAAGAAACAGAAATTACAATGAAAGGATCCTACCCTAATCTTTTCACTGACCGATTGTTTTCTATGCTTGAGTATTATAAATTATTACGATAAACTCTTATGAGCCCCCTCTTTGCATTCCAATTAATAAAATTTAGGAATAGTTTACTATCTCCCTCATTGTCAAAATTAGGCTTTGGATTTATGTGAACTAGAGTTATTGACAATGACTCTATGGATTATGTGCTGGAACTGATAATCCATGTTCTATCCAAATGCTAGAACAGGGGTGTCAAACCCACGTTGTCACATGACATATCAAAACTTTTCCCCCCTTTGCTAAACTGGGGCGTGGGTGTGGCCAGCGCATGACGCATCCAACCCATGGGCCACACGTTTGACACCCCTGTGCTAAAATATTACTTTGGCCATAGTGTACCGTGTTTTCTTGATATCTTTCAGTCCTAAATGCAGTGGAGATAAATGGTATTTATGATACTTCTAAATAAATATGTTTTTATAAATGTAATTTAAACCTAAGTCAGTTATCCCTGTATGTATGAAGCTAACAATTTGGCCCATTCTCTTAAATACTGAAGCCATATTTTCTCAGAGGTTTTAAAAATTGGATAGATTCTCCAGTTTAAAGAAATGTACCTAGTGGATTGGACCCAAATTTAATTCTAAGAATTGATTTATTAAAAGCAATAGGATGTTATTTAAATACATGTTTGAAATAAAGGTTTGCAGTTGACTAGTTTTTGTAGCTGCTGTAGAATTTGATGATAATTATTAACGGAACCACTGAACAAGAAATTCTTCTGCTATTCAACCATATTTCCAGAAATTTGCCTCCCTGGAATTAATCTTTGTATGTGTGCAAAAGTTCATCAAAGGTTTAACTGTATGATGAGAACTTTGTTACTCATTGTTAATTGTGTTACAATAGCAGTTGCCAATGAATCACTTCTTCCCTTCTGTGCCACTAATGTGCTGTCTGTATGAATTGTCTCATTTTTCCATATTAAAGAGCTTTGTGGTTTGAGTACTTAGGAAATGTGGCATAACTTAAAAAATGAAAATTTGAAGATAATGTGTATAATAAAGCATGTATTGTGCAGTTAAACCAGAAGGGCCCAAGAATGCAGGTGAAAAACTACAAAAAACAAAAGCCATCAGAGATCATTAATTCTACTTCAGTAAATTTATGTCAACTTCTTTAGTGATTAGTCTTTCTTCACTTATCAACTACATAATAGTGAAGAAAACATGAACATTCCCATTCCATCTTTCCTTATGAACAGAAAATTCCTGCCACTTAATTTCTTTCCTGTCTGCAGTCATCAAGATTCAGTTAAAAATCAGACAAACGTAACTGGAACATTAAATGAACTGAAACATTAAGAAGTAATATGTTAATAAGAAATTAGGACAGACAGGATAATAAAATATGATAAACTGCCGTTGCACAAATGTTTAAAAATGATAGCGTATGCACTTTTATGCACTGTTTTTATAATAGCATTTCTATAGCACTTCAGAATGTTCAAAAGCACTCCCTCAATATCACTTGCAAACCTTATGCAAAGATATTCCTCCAATATTCCCTCTCTATAACAAAACAACAGGATTAGAATATAATCTGCCTAATGAGTAAATTAGGGGCGGGTACAAGATTCAAACTGAATTTGCTCTTAGTAACTTGGGGCTAAGTTGTATGTGATGCTACATCTGTAGTCTTGTGCACGTTACTTGAGTTGAATCAAAAAGATGCAAAATATCTGAAGTTACATGCCGTTTTTTTCTTTAGTTACAAATGCAATAAAGGAAAATATTTTAAATGTATGAAAAAAGATACATGCCATTATTGTATCAGTAATTATTGAAACGAATTCATAAAACTTTATGCTTTGGTAGAATATAGGCACCAGATTTAGATTTGATTATGATCCATATTAACTGTCCCATTCATCCCTTTTAGAAAGTGGTTTTGTGGGTAGTAATCTGAATAAAAACCATGGAAACTAGGTTTTTATTCCCATTCTGTAGATCAAAAGGAACATACTGGTTGTGAATTGTTCTTCATAGAAGCTAATATTAAAATCCATAACAATCTGAAGGAGTAATTTGTCAGAAGCAAATCTGGGTTAAAGATATTAACTTACCCATGTACCAGAGTTGCATTTAAAAAAAAAATACTGATATGAAGGCATCAAATAAGGATTTCACATTTAGTGTTCTTAAGTTTCCGACCCTTCATTTTCCAATACAATAGTTTCTAGGAAGTTAATATCTTAGCCATTATTTTCTTATATCTGCTTTATAACAGGGCAGATAACCTAAGCCTCGTAGGCTAATTTCCATTTTTTGTGCAATGAATCAGATCAGATGTCTGGGAAGAAAATCTCCCCAAAAAAAGCCTACAGTATGTGAAAAAAAGTGGATGTCCTTACCCACTTTGGGTTCTTGTCACAACCCCCTGTTTATCCCTGAGTAAATGTATGTTCTTGAAAAAGAAGTGTGCCTACCTGTACTACACAGAAAAGATTTTAAGTGGAAAAATACATACAGCAGAAATTACTTGGCTATCAAATTGGTAAGGTGACCTATTGAGTATTTTGCATGTATAAGGTATTCAAGAGCTGTACAGTCATGAGTTTTTGCGTATCTTTATTGCAAGAACTCTGAAACGTAACTGGTTTATGGTGTTTATATTATACCTTATGGACCATTTGATGTTATGTTCTTGTTCAGTTACAAACTGTATTACTGGTTGTCTGCTATTAATCTGGACATTTCTACCTCATAGGGGGCTATGAGGAATAATGTGTAATTATTATTCAGTAGACTAAAAGTTGTTTCCAATGGATAAAGAACTACATCATGATATCTAGAATTCTTATTAATGTATGTTTGTCAAAACAGCTTCATTTTCCAATAAAACCAAGAGGCAAATGTGTATCATCCAACTGTTTTTCTGTTGTTGTTTTTTAACTTGAGAGGAATTGTACAGAGGCCTGATCCAGATGTCTGGGGGAGCTTACCCCATTTTCCTCAGTCTCTTTGTTCAGAAGAATCCTGCCTCACAAAAATGTAATTTAAAAAAACCTCAACTGCATACAGTACATTGATTTTTCTAAAGAAAGAAGTAAGAGTAGAAAAAGCATTAGAAATTAAGATCAGGATATGGCCAACATGTACTTTCATTCTAAAGAAGAAAGGGAAGCTATATGTATTGTATAGCTTAGCCAGGATTAACCAAGTTGCTATCTTTGGAAAACACTAGCCTAGGTTGAGGCAAACCTATATTCTATAACACAAGTGGAACTACTCAGGGGCAATAGCACCATAATTTTCTTCCCAATAGAACTGCAAGGCGGGGGGGGGGGGATAGAAATAAAAATATTAAATATTTCACAATAAAGTCTGATTATCTGAAGTGTATTTTTCTCCTGCAGGATTGTTTTTTCTTAACCATTATGTTTACTATCACAATGTTGATTGCTTATATTATTTGTTTTTAATTCTTGTAAGCCATCCAGAGTAACATGGAAGTGGGCATCCATGCAAATTGAAATGATAAGATTGTAATCCTTTTCTATCTAAAATAGATCAGAAGAAATTTATATAACCTTTAATTTTCTTGTGAAGGCTAACTTCTGTAATACTGTATTAGAATTCTTATAAATAAATGAGGTATTGGAAACTTGGCATATTTTAAAAATAAAATACATTAATAAATAAGAACTACATGCATTTATCAAAAATAAGTCTTGCCAAATCGACTTTTATCATTTAGTTCGGTGAATCATAGTGTGTTCAGGAAATAGTATTATTTCACCTTTACATAGTTCTGACTGATTCCATGCCTCCATTTTGGCTTTGTCAGCACACCATTAGATCCAGGACCTCTAACATCTAAAGTTCATGGAAAGCTATAGTAATATACAAGTGAAAGTGGGTATCTCTTCTCTCCAGACCTTCTCAGAGGTTGGAAAGAAAAATGAGCATAGTGGAAGAGTCAAAAAGAATGTAAGGATAGTGTATGTATAATAGGTACTTTCTAGACATTTTTATTCCCCTGCATTAATCATGTCTGAAGGGTAACGATTTATGAATATAGTATGTATAATTTTCAGCAAAGCATTTAACAGTCTCTCAGAATTTTGTTGAGAAGAGTAAATGTGACTCAGTTGATCCTGTTCTTTGGCAGATCCAGATTGGTTGAATAACATCTATTAACCGCTCTGGGTCAATGTGGAAGAAAGTATCACAGGAAGTACAATGACCTCTAGATGTTTGAGTTTATCATAAACTGAGTTTGCAGTGCAATGCTACTTTGAAACAATTTGTGCAATTTTATACAGCAGAAGCAGTATTATAAGAGCACAAGAACGCTCTGTGTATCATAGTTCAAGACACTAATATGTTGTCTGTGCAGCCTGAGGAAGGGGAGTTATAATTCACTTACAGTACAAGACCTGGCATATCCATGCAGATCTGGAATGCAGTAACTTTAGCCTGGAGATTTGGAGAACTGTTGCCATTATGTGTCAATAATAATGCTATAATGCTCTATGTGAATCAGCTGTCCATATAAGGTGGTTCTCTTACTGTCTTCAGAGTAGCAAGTAACAGAACAAACCAAGTTCTTCAAAACCTGGTTTGAAAGAGTTGGTTATGTGTCAAAGATAAAGCTTGGGGAAAGGGCGAGGGAATGATTACTATTGTTACTGTTAGTTGCAATGTCACAACCCCATGGACAACGTTCTTCCAGGCCTTCCTGTCCTCTACTGTCCTCTGGAGTCCATTTAAGCTCATGCCAACTACTTCAGTGACTCCATCCAGCCACCTCGTTCTCTGTCGTCCCTTTCTTCTTTTGCCCTCAATCTTTCCCAGCATTAGGCTCTTCTCCAGTGAGTCCTTCCTTCTCATTAGGT
>JANHFT010010371.1:111994-123933 GCA_032467955.1 Pseudoxenodon macrops | reverse complement strand
TATTAAAAGTAAATAATATCCATGGATTTGCACAGTATTGGAAAAATGAGGAAACACCAAGAGAAGAAAATGTAATTTTTAAAAATATTAGATTGCCCAGAAATCGATAGACTGACATTAAAGATAAAAGAGAAGGAAGATACAGAGTGTTTTCAAATATGGAATTTGTTTTATAAATGGCTGGATAATAGAAATAGAAATTAGGGGCTGGAAAAACTTTATTATGTATGCAACTGACCCAGACAATACACTGTTCACAAAGCACTTATATATGTTAATTGAAAATGTATAAAATGAACTCTATAAAAAGAAAAATAAATAATATCCGGACCTGGGATAACACATTACATATTTTATATCATTAAATTTAATGCTAAATGGTAACATGATTTTGCTTAATCTAAAAAAAGCTAACAGGATCAGACGTGGCTTACCCGTGTTTCCCCGAAAATAAGACAGGGTCTTATTTTCTTTTGACCCCCGAAATAAGCACTTGGGCTTATTTTCAGGGAGGTCTTATTATTTATGAGGTGCAGGAGGCAGCGAGCGTGGTCACCTCATGGCTGCTGCTGTGTTTTGAGGAGGGCTTATTTTCGGGAGATGGCTTATTTTAGCACATGTGCTCAAAAGCCTGATTGGGCCTATAATCTGTGGAGATCTTATTTTCAGGGAAACCAGGTAGAGAAATGATAACTAACACATGAGGTTTCAGTCTTGTTTATAGTAGAAGAAAAAAAGTACTACCAGTTGTTAGCAATGTAAACTTAAGCCTTGTTTTTATGATGGTGTTGACATTGGGTGTGCCATTGTCTTAATATTATACCCTAATTCACTGGGTTATTGTAGTTAGGGGATAATTACTGTATTTTTTGCTCCATAAGACGCATTTTTGTCCCCTAAAAGTGGGTGGAAATGTCTGTGCATCTTATGGAGTGAATATTGCATCACAGACCAGGCCTCAGCGGCATGGGGAGGGGGTTGGTGTGGTGACAGGCAGCAGAAGCAAATGGCCTGTCATTACTCACCACCTAGCCTATCGGCGGTTAGATCTGCCTCCCAGAATACTGCCAATCAGCTGTTCCAGGTGGCGGGGATCCCCCCCCGCCTGTTGCCGCTGCCACTATTCTTTGCTACTGCCTATCAGCAGTTGAATCAGTCTCCCAGAATACCGCCACTCAGCTGTTTCAGGCAGCAGGGATTGCTACCACCGCCATTCATAAGATGAAATCCACATCCATATATCCAAGTTAAAAAGGGAAAACATACAGATTAGTCCCAAACTTTAAGTATAGTCTAACGGGTATTGCAAATGTTTGGATAAGTAGTCTACTATTTAATGAATATTTTTCTGCATCTTGATATAGGGATTAAATTATGGTATTGCAACAATACAACAACCGAAGAAAATGGGAGTAGCAAATTTCACTTTGGATTTGTACAAACTGAATCCTAAGGACTTCATTGGTTGTTTGAATGTTAAAGCTACCTTCTACGAAATCTATTCTGTGTCCTATGACATCAAGTGTATGGGAGCAAAAAGTATTCTAACGTAGGTATTAAATTTGTTTGCCACCTTTCTTATTAAAAAGCAACACTAGTATACTTTTATATATTTACAAATATATACTTCTAGTGTATGGAACAAAATTATGATAGATGTTCTAACAAAATACTTCTAATAGCTTATCCAATCAGAAATGTAGCATATTGTACTTTTTACTTTAAGAAGAGCTTATTTAAGGCATTGAATTTTTACAACTTAACTAGGACAAAGTGTAGTCTTGTGTTTTTATTAACTTAAGTAGGTCAAGGTTCATAAGAGCAGCCCTCCAGGATTAGAAGCCTCTCAGGCATAAGTGCCTTTGAAAGACCACAAATAAAAAATGAGCACATTTCACAGAACTGGAGGGATCAAGTTAGATGCTCACCCCCCCCCCATAAACCACGAAGGCCATTCTATGACTTATCTCTCAGTCTAACTTATTTCAAGGGGTGGTTATAAAGTGACTGATTTGTGAATTTAGATAGAGGGCCTTTAACTTTTTAGAGGAAGTGTAGAATGTAAGGGTAAGAAGTGGCTACCTCAAATAGAATCACTGGCTTATTTATTTCTGTACTTTAGTTCAGCAATATTAGACGTTTATCATTAAATCCAAGTTCTGTTACAATAGGAAGAATAAAATTTCTTTGAGGATAGAAATAATTCTGATAGGGTTCAGTTTATTGAAAAGTAATTCCACACTTGCCTTTGTTTAAACTAAGTATTGAAAATATAATGATTTATTAAATTTGTACCTGTCTAACTTTATATAATTATCCAGCCTATTCTTCCTTTAATTCTTTCTATACAAATAATAGAATTATCCACTGTGTGAATAAATTTTGGATCGTGAGGCATATAAACTTAATATAGAATAGAATTCTTTATTGGCCAAGTGTATTTGGACACACAAGGAATTTGTCTTTGGTGCATAAGCTCTCAGTGTACATAAAAAGACAAGATATATTTATCAAGAATTATAGTGATAGTCATAGGGTACAAATAAGCAATCAATCATACCAGGAAACAATATCACTATAAATCGTAAGAATACAAGCAACAAAGTTGCAGTCATGCAGTCATAAGTGGGAGGATATGTAACTGTTGTTGAATGGGAACAGAAATACATTTCTCTAAATAAAATGGAAGTTGTAGCTTACATATTAATATTTTTACATCTAAAAATATTATTGTAGATCTAGCACTGATGTAAGACTTTTAAGGCAAAAAGAAAAGGTTGTTTTGGCATTATTAAAGACCGGTTCCAGGCCTTATTTACAACGTGTTAATCATACAAGGAGCAACCTAATTTTGAAATAATATATTTTAATAGGGTCTATCAGTAATCGTAATAACTTTATTATTTAAATCAAGTTAAATATTTAAATATTACATTTAAATATTAAATATTTAAATATAATAGAAACTTGGTATTAAAAAAGCAACTGATCTTATGACTATTTTGTGCATTGTACTAAGCAAGTTTAATCATTGTTTATTGTAGCCACGATTGACTATTAACTTTATGCAATACATTTATCCAAATTAAGCAAAAGCCAGGTTTGAGAGTCAAGCCAATATTAAGATATTAATTGTCTTTACTATCTACATTATGGTACAGTATGTATATATATATATATAACCATAGTGCTACTTTCAGTTAACAGCAAATAAACAGAAAAAGTATTACAGCAAAAGTGAAAAAGCAGCATTAACTAAGCTTTTGTTAAAAGGATATTGCTAGTTCCAGGCAAATCTCCTTAGGGTACCAAATAGCTGTAACAAAACAGACTGCCTTACATTTTTGACTTAGGTATCTACAGTCAATTGCAGATGACATAAGAGGGCAGTCTTAGAAAAGGAGGTACTTTCATTGTCTACCAAGCTATCTGGCAATTGAGGACAATAGCATTTTGAAATTGACTACAACTGAAAAGGACAGTAAAAACTGCTAATTACAATAGCACTACTTTGTATAAACTGAAAGATCTTTGTCAGATAAAGCATTGCTGTAATCCATGCTCTGATTATCATTCAGTTGGTCAAATGGACTAAGCCAGATGTTACCTTCTTCACAGGAGGATACTTCGTTTCCTGTCACAGATTGCCCAAGTAACAGGGCAACTTCTTCTCCATACTGGAACATACATACTACAAGTAATGGGTGATTATGAAGATGGTCTGCTTACGGATGCCAAACACTAAAGCAAACAAGAGCCTTTTTAACTGCTTGCCTGGTCCAGCTGACACTGTAATTGGATTTTGGGAAGGAGAGATTGAGTTACACCTTAATATAGTAAATATCTCAAGTTTAGCTGGGTACATAAATATACTTTAATGTTTAAACTTTTATTTAAGATAATGATGTCATAATTGTAAATATGGTCGGAATCTTTTTAATGTACTAAATTATTTAAGTTGATGAACTCTTCTGCCATCAACTTCCAGTAGATGGCAAAACATGACACTTACCAAAAACTGTCTTTGATTACTATGTGAACAGTCGTATTAAACCTCAGAGAACATTAACCTCATGTCTATTTAAAACTTCCTCATTGTTGCTAATCTATAAATAAATGTCACATCTCAGTATTAAAAATGTTGTCTTATTTTTCAGGAGTCGCCTCTTAGTTTTTAATCTTAGTTATTCAGACTCTGGTCTGAATAAAAAAAGTTGCCTACAAGGATTTGACTTAATGGTTAAAGCCAAGATGCTATGTCTAACATTTGTGCTTATGCAGTCTCCCAGGCTGCTTATCAGCATCAGGACAAGGGTTGGCCTCAAAACTGCTAAACTAGCAATGAACTGATAATATTTCACGTGACAGAAAATAACAAATGTTTTCCCTTTCTCCCCCTTGTTGAATTGCATGGTAAAGCACAAAGTGAGAACATTCCATTTTCCTCCTATTGTTCCCTACTTAAACAAAAGTACAATTACTATCCTGGTTCAAGAAGCACGGGAAGCTCCAAAATATCTATGGAAAATAATTATTTCCATCGACAGGAATAGCTGAATGAATGTAAGGTGCCTAGAGGTTTTCCAGGAAGCAAGTTTTTTTAAGGAACAGCTAGAGAAACCCAACTCAAGAGATTTGGATGTAATGATCCTATGGGATCATTAAGCTACCGGGAGGTGCTTAATGGTGAGCTCATAGAGTAGAATTCTTTATTGGCCAAGTGTGATTGGACACATAAGGAATTTGTCTTGGTGCATATGCCCTGTGTACATAAAAGAAAAGATACATTCATCAGGAATCACAAGGTACATCAGATCAATAGGACTGTTCTCGAACCTGCTTAGCCAGAGTTACTCCACATTTCCAAGCATGGGGTTGAATTGCAATATCAGTGACATCCAGAAACTAAAAAAAGTACCCAGTGGTTTGTCACCTTCTACTGATAATATAACAAAAGGAAGCAGGTCCCTTAGTCCTGCAAAGAAAAGTACAACTCTAAAAGCTTTGTGGCTGCTATGAAATGTGGATTGAGTTCATATTGACTTGACTAGACTTGCTCAAGTGGGATTATATGAGAGGTCATGACTAGGGGGAAATATGTTTTAACATCATATACTGTGCATTGCTAGCTATGGATATAATAAATTTTATGCATGTTTCCCTGAAACCTGAAAATTGTTTCAAAGGTTCCTCCATAGTAAAAAAATTGGAAAGGTTGACCTGAGTTGAAGAGCTGTGGTGGCACAGTGGTTAGAATGCAGATTTGCAGGTTAACTCTGTTGCCAGCAGTTCGATTCTCACCGGCTCAAAGGCTGACTCAGCCCTCCATCCTTCCAAGGTCGGTAAAATGATGACTCAGATTGTTGGGGGTTATATGCTGACTCTGTAAACCGCTTAGAGAGGACTGTGAAGTGGTATATAAGTCTAAATGCTTGCTATTATGGTTTGCTTCACAACATAAAATGACTAGTTTCAAGCAACATATTAAGCCTAAATCACACGGCTGCCTAAATAAAATAAGGCTTCAGTGGCTTACATTGTATCCTATGTAAGTCCTATTGGTGTGGTTTGCTTATTTGGGGCTTCAGGCAATGTGTGAACTTTGTGGTTTGTAAATCACTGTTAGCAACTGATGTGTTGAGCAGCTTGAGCAAACTGGGTTAGCTTAAACAAATCAAGTTTAATAATGGTCCAGTTGTTCATCTTGTGTGATTTAAATCCTTTCCAACATAACTCAAATGAACAAAGATTTTTAAAACAATTTCACCTCCTCATCTAAAATGACAGTTTGAGTGTAAGGAGAAGGTTTACTGAGGTTTTTAATAGATCCTGTTATCTGTATTATTTCGTCGTGAAATATATTTGTTTGAAAAGATAATGCCAAGTGAAATCTGTAAATGTCTCACATGCTGTTGACAGCTAATAGAAATAGAATAATGGAAAATGGAAGTATGCTGAAAAAACTAAATTTATCATCACTGCCTTTCGTATTTATTTGCAGTCTTCAGCACAGTTTCCTTATCCAGTAAAAAAAAGCATGTGAAATTACCGGTAAATTGAAACAATTGTAAGCAGAATATTCCATCTCTGCATTGTCATGCATTAATTTGTTCATTGGAGCATGCATTTATCTGAAACTACACAAATAGTTTTAGATAACAAATGGACACTATATATAACAAGTCTTCTGTAGTTCATCTGTTCCATGAAACAAAGTAACAATTACACAACTTCAACAGAATTTACTTCATTCCACCACCCCCAACTGAACTGAAGATGTGTTATGTAGTTACAACTCTAATATTGTAACAACAAATGAAGGCAATAATTCTGCACAATACACAGTTTCTGGAACATCAAAAATAAGCTTCCTACCTGAGACCCAGCACTGTAACCCCAAGCCCTCAGACCTTTCTGTAGCCTCTGAAGTTCTCTATGACTATTGCTGCTGACTGAGTGATGCAATTTCTTGATGTTTGACAACATTAAACAATATGAAACTAGTATAAACCCTGATGCAGTGATAAGTAATGCAGAAAACCCCCACGCTTCTCAAAATCATGTCTGGCCAACATGTATGACATACATCATGGACTAAACCAAATGTTTGTTTACCTTCCAAAAAACATAAGGGTCATTTCCAACATCCAGTCAGTTGTTCAGTCATTCAGTCACTTTCAGCATAGGGCTTCCTCTGAACAGAGGAAGCTTTCAGAAGCTAAGGCTAAACAGCATTCAGAAGCTAAGGCTGATCCAGAATCAGGTGATTTGAATATTTATGGATGAACCTTGGGACAACCATCTAGAGAGGTGTACTGATTCCCAGTTAGCTTCTGGATGCCATTCAAGGTGTTAGTTGTCACCTCTACAGCCCTTCATGGTACTTGATATCTATGGGAGGCCTTCTCCCAATAATATGATTGATTGTTAATAACTACTTCTTTCAGTTTTCTAAGCTTATGGTTGTTTCATGGTGGTAATATAAGCCACCTTGTCTTCTAGTTGCCTCCTTTTCATTACCTTCACTTTTTCTAAGCCTTGGAAAAATTGATTTCCCCTTCTCTGTCTGTTCTTTCTCACAACATGCTACCTCTTTTTATTCGCTTGTTTATGACAAAAAATAAGATTATTTTAAGAACAAATACACTCCTATTCATCATGGCTCACCTAATATTAGGCAGATGTTGATTGCATTAAAGATACAGCACTGTAGAGTGAAGCTCTAGTATATTGCCTCAATCTAGTTGTCTAGCTAATCTGGAAAATAATAAGAAAAGTGACAATGTTGTCCATTAGATCTACTTTTCTGTATGAACAGAAACTTGTAGAGTTCCATCTCTACTGTGAAGTCATGCAGACCTAAGTAGGTTGCCTGCCTTTCTGAGGATAAGACCATGGCCTAATTAAAACCTTTAGCATCAGTTTCAGTTTTCCAGGAACCACTATTTTTAATGGCAAATATTTATAAAGTTATTTTAAAGATGGCGTATAAGTGAAGGTTAACTATGCATTCTGACTTTTTTGGGATAATTAACCAATTCCTGTTAAAGGTTTCAAGTATGTGTTAGATAGAATCTTAATTATAATGTAAATCACATCTCTCCATTTAGCTGCTTCAAGTAATTTTTTAATTTTCTAATTATTTTCTAATCTAATCTGCTAATTATTTTCTAATTTTCTAATATTCTTCATTTTACATGTTAAATGCATATTGCAATGTTGTCCTTTATATAGATACAAAGTCAATAATTTTGCATGGCTTTGAAATATATTTCTATATGCACTATTCCTGGTACAGTTCTCCAAATATTATATTACTAAAGGAAAGTAGGACATAAGAACCCATACAAAAATTTATTTTGACAAGGGTAACCTATTAACTTCAGATACTGCACATTTGTTTACAGGAATATAGGACTGGTCTTGGGCATGTAGTAGGAATGAACAAGCAATTAATGGGGAGTTCACAGAAACGATCCCATAGTCTTGTGAAAGAGGGAAGTATAAGAAAGAAGCTAAAAAATACTCTACATTGATTTTGTTTAGTGTATACATGGGGCAGAGAAAAACGTGGACAGGCTTTCAAGATTGACGTCAACTCTTCAAGATAGCCAAAGTCAAGAAGCAAGCACAATGGGAATTTCAGGAATGGAATAATAAAATATTGAATAATTTCAACAATAGAAATAAATCAAAATAATAAAAATATCAGTAAGTATAAATCAATTCTCCTTCACCAATTCAATGTAGCTACAATTGAAGACCTGCTGGCATGGATACAAGGCACAAAACCAGGGGTGGGTTGTGAATATTTTTGCTGCCGGTTCACTCAAGGTCGTGCTCCATATGCGCGCAGCAATCAAAATCCAAGATCCCCATTTAGCTGCTTCAAGTAAAAAAAATTTAATTTTCTAATTATTTTCTAATCTAATCTGCTAATTATTTTCTAATTATCTAATATTCTTCATTTTACATGTTAAGTGCATATTGCAATGTTGTCCTTTATATAGATATAAAATCAATAATTTTGCATAGCTTTGAAATATATTTCTATATGCACTATTCCTGGTACAGTTCTCCAAATATTATATTACTCAGGATCGTGCTCCGTATGCGTGCAGCAATCAAAATCCATGATAGCGGCGCCCACAGAGACACTGATAGAACCAGCTCCATGATGTCACTGTAGAGTTACTAACAGTTCTATAGAACCTATAGAAACTATAGAACTGGTAGGAACCCACCTCTGCACAAAATTATAGGATAACTGTATTGAAAGGTGCTGGTGGCTAATTGCAAAGCAGGCAGATTTTAAGTTGTTGCTATTTCTCCAAAAGGTCCCTTATAGTTTAGTGTCTGAATACCGGTATTTAAAGGATTGCCTTTCATATTACAAAACTGTCCAGTTGTTGAGATCTGCAGGGAAGCCCTTTTGAAAATCATCCCTATATCAAAGTATCCTTAATGTCGCACCTGAAAGGGAGGGTCTACTCTTACTGTCCTAAGTCACAGGTGTCAAACTTGCAGCGTCATGTTGCTATCACATGATGTTTCGTGATGTTTTTCCCTTTCTGGGAGCTGGGGTGGGTGTGGCCAGGGCATGACGCATTCAGCCTGCAGGCTGCCAGTTTGACACCCATGTTACATCTAAGTTATGGAATGCAGTTCCCCATGAGTTAAGTTTGGCTCCCTCTCTCTCTGTTTTTAGGAAATCTGTATAGTCATTTCTCTTTTACTAGATTTGTCATTAGATTATTTTAGCATTTTACTTTATAGTTCATTTTAATCAGTATTTTAATTTTCTATTATGTTTTTGTTTTAACTTTTGTTAACCATCTTGATTTAAAATATAGAGCATAGTCTAATAAAACCTAGCCAGTTGCCATCTAAGTTGCATCTATCCATCCACTCATGTGCCTTACAATGGATTCTTCAAGATCTAAACATTTAATAGACCATTTGGGTTCATAATAATTACTGGGTGTACCTGAACATAAGGGAAGCCATAACTAATAGTAGATCAGATGTTCAGAGTCTAGCATCTTCAGGGTGAGCTGGAAGAAATTAATCTGAAACTCAGGTACTGTAAGTTAACACATTGCACTAAGTCATGACTTATTTAATCTTATAGAAGGAGTCACAATGGACAGCGTGACATGGGACGATAAGCCACAAAGCATGCTATAAATCACAATGACTAGCTTCACCATCATGCTAAGACAGAACCCAAAGAACCACACTTCAATAGGGTTCACACATTAATTAACTCATTGTGTAGTTTCTTTTGTTTTCACTTAGTATTCATCAATCCCATTAGTACTAAATTAGATGGATTAATTAGTTGACTCGAGATGGCAAGATCCTGACACCAGCATGAATTCCCAGCAAATAGTTGGACCAGTTCCATCAAACCCCAGGGGGGAAAAATGGAAAATAACCAACGCCAATGCTGGATTTAAAAATGTGTAATCTTTCATCAGAAAGATTCTGTTACCTTACAGAGACATAGCCTTAAATCCAGATACAAATCTATGAACAGCAAGAGATATGTACAATTTCACATAAGGAAATGCTAGGCTTTTTTCTCCTCCTTCAGTATCAAAATGAATGTTATCTTTCACTCTGTTTAATTCTGTAGAAGAACAAGTGGCATAAAGAAGAATTCGCTTATTTTAAAGGACATGGTAATGTTTTGGCAAAACATGTCATCGGCACAGTGAGTACAATTGTGCATTTGCTCTCTTTCCTCAAAGTTCCTAATTCTCTGGTGCACTTGTCATATAATGCAATCCCAAATTCTGGGCACACTGTTTAACAAATGGACTTTGACACAGATTTTTTTAATTTGTGGGTGGGCTGTAAGGGTGGGATAAAGAAAGGCTGTCCTGACCTCTTTACATTCTCTGCATTCATTTGCCTTTAAATCATGGGCTGTATGGTATTACAGCACACACAGTTTTCATTTGTGCATTAACAATTCGCTTCATCTCTGACAAAAACACTTTTGAATAAATAAGATGCAAGAATGTGACAATTCATCCTTTAGAACTTTTTAATGGGCTTTTTTTAGTTTGCTGCTGAAAGACACAGCTTTCTGTCTTTTTGTCAAAATGGAGCAGTCTCGTTTGAGTCAGGAGAGTCTGATTAGGGTGTGATTGCCACTTGTTTTTATATGGCCACATAATTGGAATCGTAAGGAATTATATTGCCCCATTGCAGACATTTGCACAGTCAAAAATCTAAAGAGCAAGTGACACACGCACACTTTAAAATTACGGTATGTCTCTCCAGTTTGAGGTTGAAATTATGACAAAACTCGTGCTGCAATTGTGGGACCTGATATCCTGTATCATACCAGCGGAAAATTTCTTAAGTTACATAAGGTGTTGCAACAAAGGGAAATGGATCATGAGAAATAATTTTATTATTAATAAATATGCCTGACTGAAAGCCAAATGGAAAAATAATATGTATACTCAGTCTCTTTTTCTGATTATAAATATATACTTCAAAATAAAGTCCCTCAGTTCAACTTGGGATATTTTTTCATCACAGTAGACAGCAGACAGTACAGAAGAAACTAGGTGCCCTTGGTTGATCTAAAAAAAACACCCGCTATGCAGATTTTCAAATGGTACATATGCTTCAAAGTTATGTAGTGCTTTTCAGTGCCCTACTTTGTGGCCACTTTGCCATCCTCTGAATGCATAATAGCCAGTTTTTAAAAGGCAGAGCAGTTGTCCCAGCATATTTCATTTGGTAACAAATTCCTGTTGTAATTTCCTTGGCTCCTGACTATTTAACTTACAATGAAAGGATTTATTCCTTTCAAAATTAATATTGGTTTTGTCATCAAACCCTTTGATTTCATCCTCCAGTTAAAACAATGATGATAGATTGTAAACAGTAGATTTTTCCCCAATAAGGTTGATAGGAATACTCCGTATTGCCTTTTGTTGATGCCAGGGAACTATGTTTTCCATTCCTTTCTTTTTTTTCTCTTGGCAATGTCCTGGCATTCGAAAAGAGGAACAGAAGTAAGTTTATTTTAGCTGCAAGACCAGTAGCAGTTACACAGATATCAATAATTGGAGATACACAACTGCTTCCCAAGTTGTGTGTGGCCTTTTTTAGTACTTCTAATAAAGTCAATTGGTAAGCTTGAACGCTCAAAAGATTTTTAAAAGGAAAAAAAAAAAAGAAATATGAAAAAAACCTCCTTGAAAGTACGGCAAAGATTCTGCAAAACAAGATCGAATATGCAAAAAGCACGCCATCACTTTTCCATGTCTTAAACAATATTTCTATTGTTTCTTTGCTCGTTTCTGATATAGGTAGCACATACAAACCATTTCAAGCAAGGGGGTTGTGCAGGGGTGAAATGCTCCCGGTTCAGTCCGGTTCGGTAGAACCGTTACCGGACATGTGGCCTGGTTCGC
>JANHFT010010371.1:76749-90932 GCA_032467955.1 Pseudoxenodon macrops | reverse complement strand
GCTTTGAAAAAGCTACATTTGGAGTATAAGACGCACCCAAATTATCAGCCCCAATTAGGGGGAGAAAAGGTGCATCTTATACTTAGAAAAATACGGTACTTTAAAGCCACTGACATCAAGTACAGTTTCTGGGTCTTAAAGGGGGGAAATTAGTATTACAAAAAGGTTGATTTCAGCAAATGCTGAGGTCCATTGACTGCTGTGTCCATACTCTGGAAGAGCATTGTGTCTCCCTCACAGTGTTCAAATTTTAGGAGCCCTCCATCTTTTCCTGCTGGTTATAAGGTGTCATTCATAGATCTTCCAAAAGAGTTTGGAAACTAATTCATGAAAACGAATTCAGTATATCATTAGCCTTTGTTCAGTACCTCAGAAGCTAAAGAAGTCTGTATCACTGTTTCCTTAAAGGTGAGGAACTAAAGGAGAACTTTTCTTCCTGCCACATGATTATTTTTGAAGTGTATTAATTCATACTCCTATTTTACTCTTGGCAAAATACCATAAGCCTTTGTTAAAGATTTAAAAGAACTTTGCCTTTTTTGAGGAGCAACAAAAAGTTAGATAAAAACTAATTTCCTATTACAATTTTTGGCTCTCTTTTGGGTTGCTTAAGGTATTTGCTTTCCCAGCCAAGCATCATGAAAACTTTGGCCTAACATGCATAAAATTCATAGCTGCTATTATAAGAAGTGCACTAGTGCAGTGATGGCTAACCTTTTTCTTCTTGCATGCCAAAAATGGCAGTTTGTGCACTAGCGCGCACACACATGCCAACATACATACACATGCCAGCACACAACCTCCCCCATGCACACTGCACTGCACATGCATGCCCCCCATTGGGCCATTTTTCATCCTCCAGAGGGTTCAGGAGGCTTCCCTGAAGCCTCCAGAGGGTGAGAAATGGCCCAATGGGACTTCCGTTTTTCCCGTTGAGCTGTTTTTCACCCTCCGGAGGCTTCAGGGAAGCCTCTTGAAGGTAAAAAACAATCCTATGGGCAAACCAGAAGTTCGGGAACGGACTTCCGGTTTGCTTGTTGGGCCGTTTTTTACCCTCCAGAGGCTTCAGGGAAGCATCCTGAAGTCTCTGGAGGGTGAAAAATGGTAGAAAATCAAGGCCGAAAATCAACTGCGCTGGAGCTGACAGGGCAGCGCTTCGCGTGCCCTCAGAAATGGCTCCACGTCCCACCTGTGGCACGCATGCCATAGGTTTGCCATCACTGCACTAGTGTTTTGTTGGCAAACTTGTTAGATGGCATTCCCTATCCTATTGTGCAAGGAAATGGAATCATGGAACTATGGCACGCATGCCATAGGTTTGCCATCACTGCACTAGTGTTTTGTTGGCAAACTCGTTAGATGGCATTCCCTATCCTATTGTGCAAGGAAATGGAATCATGGAACTATTGTGACCTGTCAAGTCATGGGACTCCATGGGAATTTGTAGATTGAAGGTGCAAATCTTCAAAATGGAAAGTGTGGAATTATGATGCAAGTATTGCTTGCCATCTTACAGATTTTGACCATCTCTCAAATGCTGCTGTTGAGTTATTTCAATGATGTCGCTCATAAGGCACTAAACATTTAATCCTTCTCTTCAGAATGAAAGGAAAATGGTGCTGATGAGCCAGTGGCACAAATCACTTCCTATCTGTCTCTTTTTATTTTTATTTATTCATTTATTATTGTATTCAATTTTATTTTATATCATTAGCTCATTTTTACTACCGTGTTTCCCCGAAAATAAGACAGGATCTTATTTTCTTTTCACCGCCGAAATAAGCACTTGGCCTTATTTTCGGAGGTCTTTTTTTTTAAGGTGCAGGAGGCGGTAGTGCGATCACCTCACCTCATGGCTGCAGCTCCTTAACCATGGCCCGCCAATCAGCTGATTGAGCGAAGCCGGGAATTCTTTCTCTCTGAGAGCCTGGAGATACTTCCAGCAAACTCATGCTAGCCCCAGCTCTGCCCACACACAGACATTTGATCACTTGAAAGGGACAGGCTGCGCTTTGCTTTTATCCACAATCGCCTGTCCTTTTCTCAAGCAGCAGCAGCAGCCCGGTAGAGGGGGGGCAATTCTGATGGCCCGCATGGCTTTTTGCCTCATTGTAGCAGGAGCCTAAGCAACACCTGCGGAGGGCAAGCCATGGTGCCGCTTGCTCCATAGCCACAAGGTGAGCTGTAGAACAGAGGGACCCTCAGCTGCAAGGTTGCCTAGCGCTGTGGGCAGAGCTGCGGCTAGCAAGAGTGCGCTGGAAGTATCTCCAGGCTCCCAGAGACAGAATTCCTGGCTTCGCTCAAACAGCTGATTGGCGGGCCATGGTTATGTTGCGATAGGTTTCGTTTATCATAGGTTTCATTCCATAATAAGTTTCATGTAACAGCATAAGTTTCGTTTCTCTGTAACAACTGCATTTCCTGTAAATGACTCATTGTACTCGATGACGCACATGATCATGCCATACCTTATATGGGCAGATTACCTTATATGGAAATGCAACTACTCCCTTCTTGCCTTTTGATTACCCTATATGGAATTGTAACTACCTCCTTTTTTGCCTTTTGTACTTCCCCCAAATGAGTCAATAAAAGAGTGACACGCAGATCCTTCTGGGCTCTCGCATGTCGGCTCATTTGAAGAAGCATGTTGTCCGTGTGTTTCTTACCCACCGAATGCGAAGTCCGTTAGTTGACACTAACGTACATCACTGGTCCATCCAGCTGGACGCTGGACTTAGGGATATCAAGAAATCCCACATCAAAGAGGCAAAAATGCTTTCAAGCTATATTAAACCGAAATTGGGGGAACTGTGCTTCAACAAACATTGCTGATTCCCCCTCCCCCATTACCATGGTTCTTTACTGCATTTGTTTTCCAACTCTCTAAGTTACATGGAAGCAATAGAATTTATTTCCATTTTATATCTTTAAGTATGTAGTTTTATTTTAATACCTAAGTAGTAAGATGTACCAGAATTACTAGAAAATTTAAACAGTTACCATCCATTTCTACTAGGAGTTGATTGAGTGTATTTTCTTGTTCACTTTGCCCTCCAAAGTTACTCCTTCCTCTCTTTCTTCCCACTGCATCTATTTCATCAATGAAGAGAATGCAAGGTGCATTTTTACGAGCCAGAACAAATAAATCACGAACCTTTGCAAGAGAACAGAAAATATTTTCAATGATTTAGTTCCACCCCTTGTTTTTTATTCAACAGAAAGTTACAGCAAAGTCATGAAATCAGGAAGATTTTATTGTAGCCAATAAACTAGATGTAAAATGTGCTTTGTACAAATTGTAAGATGTTTTAAAATGCATTAAACATACATTTTATGTTTAGTTTAAACATAAAATTAAATATAAAAGTATTTTGTTTTTGAGAGCCAAATATATAGAAGAGCTGAATCTAAAATGAATAAAGGTTGATCCAAATTCCATCTGCTAGAGTCAGATCAATTATAACTGTGCTCTGTTTATCCAAATATGAAAGGCTATATATCAGTGCTTATAAACAATGAAACTTCAGAAAACATAGTTAGCACTATGTTTCCATCTTAGAAATACCAGAACAATCCATGCTGTTGCTAGACAATTCAATAAAATGTTACTTTAATCAGAACTGAAGGGGAAAAATACTGCCTAAATCTCTTCAAAAATTAATACTAAATTGCTTCTCCCACATTTCGTATTGATTATGCAATTCTGCATTCATAATCCAGTTAGTACATTTCCAACATTGATAACCAAATAGATGAATCAACACTTATGCTGTATTCAGGTTATTTCACAAGAAACAGAATGTATGTAGACTATTCCATTATTTAAGAAAACTATGAAAGAAGAATACATACTGTATTCAGATAGTAAATCCATAACCTTACTCACTTTTATTACAGACAACCAATTGCCTATAATTTATTCATACAGGTAAATATAATATAGTTCATTGGCTATAAATAAAAAATCTGATTTGAACCTAACTGTGTTTTATTTGGTCCTTGTCCAGTATAGCATATTTTGAAATGAGATTTCAAAATGTGTATGTTAATGAAACAAAGGATTCAAAGTACAACAGTATTCACATGGACTGTTAATAAGAATGTAAAGAAGAATAAATTGATATGCAGTGAAATGATGTTGTTTTTGTCTGGTACACTATGCTATACTGAGACCATGGGCAGAAGATGCTGGGAAGATGCACAGAGACAGATGGGATATATAGTTCTCGGAGCTGCTGAAGGAAGACAGGAAGAGAGTGGTCCCACGTCCTACTTACTTCACATAATCATTCTACATTTTGTTTCAGCCAAATCACAAAACAAATGTCTGTGGGTTTTAAAACAAAGTATTTTTTTTCACATAGAACCCTAGAATCTAAATTACTTTATTCATAATCCTGTCCATCTGCTGTTTAAAAAATGCAACCAAAAAGTCATGTTTATCCTACCTAAGGCTGCTGCAATTCTGCATTATTAGCAGATAAAAGAACAATTGTATGCATGAAATCTTGCTAAAATTGGAAATGTCAACGAATCACTGAAATTTCAAGACCTAATTAGTTAATATAAATTATACCCCCCAAAAATTGTTCAGGGAACCAACAAATAATATTTTTCTTTTAAAAAATTCTTTACTGCATAGGGAACTAATTGAGAGAGTATTTTTTTGGAAAAACCTGATTACTACCATACAGATTTTTATAATCCATCTCTGAACAGTATTATTATTGCAAATGCTGCAGCTACCAACTTGGAGGAGTCAAGGTTATCTGAAATTGTTGACTGTGCTAGAAACTCAAGAGGATAATTTTCTGATAGATCATGACAGGATTTCTCTCTGGTGATCCCTACACACTGGAACATAACCTGTGTCTCCTAAATTTCATAAGGTAGTCCTCGTTTAACAATTAAAACTGAGCCTGGAAATTCGGTTGTATTTTGTTGCAGTCATTAAGCGTGACTACACATGACAGCTTTCTCAATGACTGCAATCTCTGCTCTATAGCCAGGTGACGGCGGCTTGAAACTTTCCCCTGCTGATCATGTAGGCACCTAATGAAGATGTGTCTCTTCACTCAGGCTCCCTGGGACCACATCAGATGAACTGTTCTTGTTACTAGTCTTATTTCTGATCCCTATCTTCTTATGGTATCTGATTTTATATTATCTTTAATTTATTATTTTGCATGTGTATTTTATCAATTGAATTGAGATGGTTTTCTATAAGGTATCAATGTAACTTTCCCGAAGTGTTGTCTTAGATATCTCAACCAGCCAAATGCTGTTCTTCCAGGCATCAGTCACTCACTCTGCACCTAGCCCATATGCATCTCTAGCCTTCTTGTTTTGAGTATACAGTATATCAACAACCTTATTATAATTACTAATTAAAAGATCTAATATGACCTAATTAAAAGAAACAGGCAGAAAACTGCACATCCAAAATAAGATTTCTTAGAAACTGAGTGGGATATCATCAAATGGGCTCAATTAAAAACTTTGACACCTAAAATTTGAAAAAGAACTGTAATAAATAAAGTACAATATATTATTAGATTTTTAGGCTTTCAATGATAACTATATCCTTTTAATCAATGACACTACAATAAAAGAGCAAAGTCATGGACTTACTCTAGCAGGACCCACACCAACAAACATCTCTAAAAATTCAGACCCATTGACCGTAATAAAAGGAACGTTGGCTTCCCCAGCTGTTGCTTTTGCTAGAAGAGTTTTTCCAGTGCCTGGGGGTCCAGTCAGAATAGCACCCTAAGAAAACGTAGGGAATAAAAGTTAAGCATGATTAAATGTGTGCGCACACGCGCGCGCCGCACACACACACACGCACCGCACACACACACACGCACAGAGAGTCATCATCATTCGTTTTTGTTATAATACTAGCAAAATTCAGCAAAGGGTTTCAATCAGAGGAAATGTGAAATATTTAAGAAGCACAATCAAAGTTATAAGATCTTATGTCAGTACTTCCTACTGATGAGATGAAGCTAACATGTATTAGCTTGCAAGGCATTCTTTAGATTATAGCTCCCAACATGCACAGAGCAGTATGAACATGTTTATTATTTTTTTAAAAACTTGCAACTACCGTTTGTTGAGGTTAATTTATATTAAAAAGTTTTTTTTTAATTTGAAAAGAACAGGATTGAGTTAATTCAGCAACATCAACAGTGAGTTCTTTACAATCCATAATTTAATAAACACATTATTCTTATTCGCGCAGATAAATAAACTAAACTAATATAAATAGAATGTAGGAAGATAATAAACTGTGACTAAATTTGAAATTACTATTCCATACCAAAGAAATTTCTAGATCTGTCTAGCTCTAAGTCAATGAATACCCTTGAGAATTAGTACCTTCGGGATCTTTGCTCCAAGATCTTGATACTGCTTTGGGTTTTTCAGAAAGTTAACAAACTCCATTATCTCTAATTTAGCCTCCTCACAGCCAGCTACATCTTTGAACTTCACATCTATTTCATCTTTTAGGACTTTAGCAGTTGTTTCGCCAACACTGAAGAGTCCACCCATTCCCCGGCCTCCTCGGCCTAATCCAGCTGCTCCTCTTCTTATTGAATATAGCAAAAAGCCAATTATAAGGACTGTTGGCAACATATTCAGCAGAAATGAACTAAAAAAAAGATAAAAACTGAAAGTTGGTATAAAGCATGGTCTAGTCAAATTTTCAAGCAACTTGTCAAACTCAAGGCATATAAAGTACATTGCAATGTGTATATTTATGTTAGGAATCTTCTAAACTCAATAGAAAAGCTAGTATTTACATTAGCAGAATATATATTCTCCTCTTTAAAATGTTTTAAAATGTTTAGAAACATACCATCTATGTCCTAAAGAGAATACTGGATTCATCTTTCAGGCATTTTAGCACCCTTTAACTTATTGTAAACAGGTCTAAGTGTCAGAACTGCCACCTTGCATTCTGCTATCACTTGGTGCCAGTTTGCCATGAACTCCAGGAGGCTGGATGGGAAGTGGGAGTACCCAGGGTAAAGAAGAGTTCACTGCATAGGCTAAATATGTGACTTCAAGGTCAGATGGCTAAGAATGACCGCAGCTGCATTCCAACACTTGGAACAACCGTTCTGAAAACATCTTTTTTTGAATTTGATTTGACATTTGGGGGCCAGCATGGGCATGATCCTAAGGGACAGAATGTTGGACTTGGGGAATTTGACGGGCGAATTTCAATTCTGGCTTAATGTCAGACCTGCCTCAACTTGAACCTTTAAGTAAGAATGATCCTTGCTTGACTCCATTGGCTGAGAAAGGTAGTTTACTAAAGGTCGAGTGAAATACAGTAAAGCAAAGCCAGAACTGAAATGTGCCTGCCAAAATACCCAAGTCTAGCATCCTGTCCCTTAGAATCCTCCCCATGCTGGCCCCCAAATATCCAATCAAATTCGAAAAGGATGTTTTCCAAATGATTGTTCCAAATGTGGGTTGGAATGCAGCTGCAGTCAGTTCTCAGTCGTCTGACCTTGAAGTAGCATCTCTAGCTGATACAGTGAATTCTTCATTACCTCTGGGTACCCCACCTCCCATCGAGTCTCCCCAAAACTCATGCAGACTGGCACCAAGTGATAGCAGAGCATGAGGTGGCAGTTCTGACACTAAGGCTAATTCTACTGAGGTAAGTGCAAACATAACTAAAGAGAACTTTAGGATTCCAACTATTATTTAAAATGATGAAAAATGGAATTCAGATTAAAAACAAGGAAGCAATGGTTTTTACTTCATGCATGTCACACATTAAAATAGCTAAAAAAATCATTTCCCAATATACTGAAAAATAGCAACTGCTCAAAAACCAATATTTGAAGGTCATCTTTGCTTTTAGTTCTGAGAAACTAACAAAGGCTTTAATGACATTATTATTCAATATCTTTTAAAAGCAGCTGCTCTGCAAAAATTAATCTTTATTTATAGTTTTCTTCAAAAATTTCAGCCTTAGTCTGAATACCCCTTTAGAAGAATTGTTTAATTGCCTTCTAGTGATTTTTAAAGGTAAATTATAATGCAAAAATTAAAATATTTATCATTTAATATGCTTACCCGTCACTTTCTGCAGTATATAGTACTGGCAATTTGTTCTCTCCTTCTATGCCCATCTCCTGTTGGGCAGTTTCCAAGTTCCGCTCAAATGTATCCACACTCCCAATATTAAACCAAAGAAATTGCTGTAAACAGACCAAAATGGTAGTAATTTAGTTCTACTACTTGAAGTAATTTTAGTCAATTACATTTAATTTCAGAGAAAAGGATACCACTATGCAATAAGTGAATCAGAAAAAATATTTATTCACTGAATTGCTATTCAGCTTTTCATTCAGCTCAAATTGCCACATATAGTAAGTACCATATTTTTTGGAGTATAAGATGCACTTCCCACCCCCTAAAAGAGGGTGAAAACTTGGGTGTGTCTTATACACCAAATGTATCCCCACCCATCCACCCCCACTCTTTGGCATCTGCCTCCCAGCAATTTACCTGCTTGCAGCAAACAGCCAGAGCCTGATTAGCACAAGCAACTGATTAAAAGCCTCCCGACCATCAGCTGACTCAGGCTGCAGGTAAGGAAGGCATGTGCTAAAACTGAAAGTGAAACTAAAACTGCAAGGAGGCAAATTGCCTGGAGGTAGAGGTTTTTATTTTCTTGTGCTAATCAGGCCTGTTTGCTGCAAGGAGGTCAGTCAATCACTATAAATGCCTATAGAATGTTCAAATTATTACACTTAATTTTTAAAGACTGCTTCATTATTGTTCTAGACAACTGAACAAAATGAAGCTTTTTAAAATAAATGCTTGATCTGAAGAGGCCCAGTGCTATTGTATCTACTTTTAAATATCAGAGAATAACGTATACTTCCAGAAAGCCACATCAATTTTAACGGCATCTATACAAGTATAGTCTGAAATGCAACAGTGTCTTGTTGTAGTATTAAGATAAGGCAGCTGAGTTAGACCCTGACTTAGTCATATTTGGAGTAGATCTATTTAAATAATTGGGAGGAGTTAGTGTGACTACATACTCAAATCTGTATTCTTCATTGGGTGATCCTCCAAAATATATGACCTAACCTAGAAGGAACATTTCCTCAAGCACATACAGCAGTCAAATTTTTATCCATGATCTTCTGGACAAGATATTTTATTTTTAATACTAGAGATGACAGTCCCCTCCTTCTCCCACCCACCCCTCAACTCCACATTATTCTTCCAAATTGTGTGAATGAGGCTATCAAAATCAATTGTCTGGTTTGTTGCAGTGAGACAGCATCTACAGTCTCCATGTTACAAGCAGCAAAAATAGAACTTGCTTTGCAAAATGGAAAGTATTTGTGGAAGCTCAAAATAAGGACTTTTCTTCACCCATTTCTGTAGCACTTATTACTTTAAATGAGATGGATGGTTGCAAAAGTTTTGGGAGGAACAATAAATATTTATACTGGATCCCTTGTCCTAGTTTTGCACTGGCCTTACATCTGGGAAAATAATAGGTTGCAGTGTTTTTTGCAATAGCAAACAATTTCAATAATAAACCCTGGGAAAAAGTTGAATGTCGTTATTCATACATTGAGATAAAGCCTTTGGAAGCCAAATGGTTAATACATGAACCAACTACATTATATCCTTGTAGCTTTCCCCCCATTTCTCTGATTTGTTTGTTTTTTAACTGCCCTCTTTGTAAACCCTCAATGGGATACCTCTAAATCCATTACAGGACAAGAAGTGCCCAGAGCTGCCGACTGAGTTTGACAAATAATACAACATCTAGCATTTTGTATGGGTCTGGAAGCAGCAACAATAAATCAGGCCTTGAGTCTCTGCTCTATTACATAAGTATTATACAAGAGATGCTATTTTTTTTTTCTACTGGAATTGCCAAATTGAACTCAAATGTCTTATGACATTCATTCTTCCCATATTGTTAAGCTACTGCAAGCATGACACTTTCCCATATGCTTGCCAAAACAAACTAATTTAATTAGGACTTTCCTCTATTTAAACCAGTATCATATCATTAATATCTCTAATAGAGAGTATGTTCTAGGTGCTACCGGTATTAACAGGAGATGCCAAGGCTGGTACCTTCTATAGATACATTTTTTTCTCTACAATTGTGCTATGGCTCCTCTCAAAAGAATTGGGATGCAATCTTGAGTCCTAAGGCTTGTATATAGTGATGTAAACTCAGTCTCACTTCTGAATAAAAATATTTAGGATTAGACTGCAAATTTATGCTGCATTGTTTTATAGAAGGATCCTATCAGATTGAGCTGATGAATTTAATTTATTTTACTTTGGGGATCTTGTGTAATAGCCATCATTTTTCCAAAACTTTATTAAATTTCAGAAAAAAATAATATACCAAAAAGCAAATTAAAAAGAAAGAGGGGAGGATAGGGATAAAGCAAAATTGGGGAGTGCAAACAAACAGGGGGGGAAAGCTATAGAAAAAAACTTCAGACTTTCCTCGGTACAGATAAACATCTAAAAATCAGTAATTATTTGAATTCAAATGAACCATAAGAGGCATAACAATACTTCTATCATCATAAACAAGTCATCAAAACCCAAGGTTAAAATGTCATTTCTTTCAGTTTCAAGTAAAAATAAATAAATCCAAGAGTGGTTTTCAGATAACAACAAAGCTAAACAAAGTCTCTTTTTTAATCAAAGCAGTCAATTTTCACCATTTCTACCAACTCCATTAATTTTGCCATCCATCCTTCCATTGTGGATGCATGCAAGTCCTTCCACCTCCAAGTATAGAGAAGGCTTGCTGCTGTTGTCATATATAAGAACAATGTCCCGTGTTTTTTTTTCTTCAATCTGTCAATTAAAAAAAAAATATCTCTGGTTTCAGTTGTACATTCCCTGAATTCTTAAATATATATAAGATGATTCCAATAAATTTTAACTTTCTTACATGACCATCAGAGGTCATAAAAAGAAGAAAAAAATTTCCCTTCAAATTATAATGTAATAGCCACCATTATGACTTTATGTCTAGGAAAGCCAGTTTCTTCTTCCTGTATTATATAATATTCAATTATAAGGTATTTATAAATTGCAATGCCACACCCAGAGTCACTGGGTTGAGGTGGACAACTATAGAAATTATTATTATTATTTTTTCCATTTACTTAGTTTTTCAAGTCTCAGAAACTCTTGGGCTTGTCAATAAAAAGATATGGCCACTTTTAATTTTTCATTTCTTTTTAGCTTTCATGGAACACTTTGACACCAGCTACTCAAAGAGGCCATGAGGCAGTTGCAACATGTGTAATTTATGTTACTGTTACACCAACAATATACAATTAGTATAAATACAGCATGTTCCTAAAGGACAGCTTTTTAAAGAAAAAGGGGATCATAATTACTCTGGAAATATTTTATTTACAACATTTACATCTGGTTAATTCCTTCAACTCCTTTTTTAAATTTATTGCCTCTGATAGGAAAAGAAAATTAGTCTTTGAAAGCAGACTACAATGTTTGAGCCCAATGTAGTCCTAGCTCAACTGCTAAAGGGAAGATAAAGAGTAAATGAGTTTCCTTTAAAGAGATGGAAGAACAAAGGCAATGAAAGAAGGGATGAAGAGATAGGAGAGCAGCTGGGGGGAAAAAGGGTCCAAAAGAGCAGGACTTTTGCAGAACAGAAAGAAGGAGAATATTAGCTGCTACAACCCATAAGATATCAGCCAAGCTTTTCTGAGTGGCCCAGGGACTGGCAAAGTTTGACCGTGCTGGCGAATAGAATCCTACATCCCAGCAACTTGAAGCAAGAGAAAACAAGTTAGATAATTGCATAGCAACTCAAGATACTTCCAACAAAACCATAAAGAAGTGAGGACCTGAATCCTGGCTCGAATAGAATAGGATAAAGACTTGGAAGGAACCTTGGAGGTCTTCTAGTCCAACCCCCTGCCTGGGCAGGAAACCCTACTCCACTTCAGACAAATGGTTATCCAACATCTTCTTAAAAACGTTCAACAATGAAGTTGAAGTTCAACAATCATCCTAAAGACCACCAAGCCATGCAGGTAGTGTGGAAAGTTGGGCAAGGGAGAGTCAAGGATTGATCCGAAATTCCATAGGCCACATTCAAGAGAATTAAAAGCAAAATAAAAGGAACAGAAAACAAAAGATATACAAATCTAAAACTATAGAACACAAAACGGTAGATTATACAACCAGTAAGTAAACATTGGTTGTGTCTGACAGAATAGATCACGTTAAAATAGGCAGTAGATATTTCAAACTAAATCGAGCAAAAGAGCTTCAAAATATAAGAACTTAGCAATAAAAACAAAAACGTTCTTTGTACAGAAATCTTTATTTTGTAATCCTTTCAAATAAAAACCCCATTCATTTTGTATCTCTGCCTCTAACTAACGTCATGTCACAACCTACAGCACTAATCTTCAAATGTTTGGACTAATTTCAACTTTTGGGTGATCACGATGACTGGAATTGATTTGACATCTAGAAGAGCCAAGTAGGACAACACTGGTTATTAAATGCAGAAGAAGTAAATCAGAAAATAGTTAGCATTGCTATTCTACCCCACCTTACCCCACGCCTTATGCCTGCGGGTAAAATTGGATTGAACACATCATTTGCAGGCAGCATTTCCCTTAATTAGTCTGGATGGCGGAAGTGAAAATACTATTGAGTCTATTACATTCAGAAGCCACAAAGCTGATAAAGGCTGACGTATGGACTATGTAAGCTAGATATTAGTCTGTATAGAGAGTGTATTCCAAATAACTATTTTTACCTCTATCTGTGAAGGTTTTATCTGAACAAGTTGGAAAATGGGAATGGGGCAGGTAGTCTGGCAAGAATTAAATCCCGGTTCTCTTGGAGCTAACAAATATTTAGTCAAAATACAAATCACCATTTGCTTATGAAATGGGCATTTGTTTATGAAATAAGTGATGCTAATATTAATGGAGACGGCACGGTGATGGAGCCCAAAAATATATGCTGTATTGGATGACTGATAACCTCAGTGCCTATTGGAAGACTATTTAACACTGTCATTCTGAACAGTTTTAGACATCAATTTACATTTACAATTCTGACCCAACTCAACTGCAACCTTTTATAAAAGTTCACTTTGAAAAGTATAATGCCTTCAGCAGAAATTCCCCACTGTAAACCAAATAATAATTTTTCTGTCTTTTGGCTAAAGTCCAACATCCACCAACCAAGCTTTTTAAACTCTGGAAGTTCAAAAGACAGAATGTTTATTTGAGTTACACAACTGTCTGCTAAATGGAAATGTTGTTGTTATCAACACCTTGCCTTTTTGTCCATGTGATTCTTACGATGGTTTATGGAAATCAGAAACACAAACTATAAATGGTATGCCATTTAAATCCATGTAACATATTTTGTTCTTTGAGTTTAGTAGTTTGGAAAAATGAGAATTTATGAGGAAACTCCAAATACTAAAAATAACCTTTGGACTATATTTTAATGGATAGTTTTTCTCTCTTGAATGAAAAATACTGATGCCCTAAAGGTCTACAGACTTCAGGGATGGTAGATTTGAAGGGGCCGGATCAATGCTGATTTCTGGAAACGGGAAATAAATAATGTAAATATAGGCTGTTATCTATTGATGGTTGAGGGGAGAAAAAGGAAGCAAGCAATTTACAAAATCACAACACACGAAAATTGGAATCACTGCTGTTGTGAAAACTGTTTAAAAATATCCCCAGACACTCAAAATGTTGGACAGTATTTGGTTTTAAGACAGTGCTGCTGCACAGCTAATGCAAGAACGAAAAAGAAGACATATTTTACCGTATTTCTGGTAAGCCTACCCCTGGGAGCAATTCTTGCACTCCCATGCCAGGTGAGATTTTACACTGTCATATCACCATCAGCTTTTTTTCTGCCAACTCCCCAACTCCATAATTATTTGAGACGGTAGCACAACTTTTCCTGATTGGTTTCTTCCTCATCTTTCTATTCTCTTGTTTGTACTTGTCCTTTTCTTATATCCACCCTCCCTCTTCATCTTCTTCTGTTCTCCATATTGCCAACTGTTAGATCGCGCAGTAATTGAAGAGACTGGAGGCAGTAGTGACATTCAGCTCAGTTTATTGCAGGTTTAGCTC
>JANHFT010010371.1:41656-62679 GCA_032467955.1 Pseudoxenodon macrops | reverse complement strand
AGTTGAAGTCCAGACCGCTTGAACTTGCCAACGTTGAGAAACACTGTTCTACTGATTTTGGTAGGATTGTCCCAATAAAGCAGTACCGGATTGCATCTTTCATCAAATAAAAATCCAGCAAACCCGAGATTTATTATTCTGCTTTCGGCACAGACTCGACTGGACCGAGGTCACTTTTAATAGAACATTCCCCGCGCGGTCTCTCACGCAACGAAAAGCCGCTTTAGGAAAAAGTTGGGGGGGGAGGGAGGAAGCCCGCTCACAGAGGCGGGGGCGTGGCCTAGCCGCGTAGCAATGACGGCGCCGACCGACAAGGTGAACTCGGCGTCTCCGGCTTCAAGGGCGTTGCCGTCTCTCCTTGCGCGCTCGGCCCGCCTTTTCCCGCCTGCCTTAGCCCAGAGTGGTTGACCCAGGAGGTGGTCTCTGCCCTTGCCTTGGTGACGCAGATGCTGACGTCTCCGGCCACATTCCTATCCGGGAAGCTCCGCCTTTTCCTTCTGAGCCCAGAAGCCGGTGCCTTCCGCCGCTCAGCCGCCGCCGCCGCCGCTCTTTGCAGGATGAAGATCTGGAGCTCGGAGCACGAATTCGGGTAAGGGAGGGAGGGAGGGAAGGCAGAAGGGGCGCATGGCTTCGGCGGGGATGTAGCTCCACATCCAACACGGGTTCCTCTCTAGCCTGCTCTGTTGAAGATCTCCAGCTTTTCCTAGCTTGCTGTCTTGCCGTCCCTTTAAATTCCCCTTAATGGGGAAAGGCTGAAGTGATCCACTCCGCTGGCGTTAATGAAAGCGCGGCTTATTTGCGCAGTGGGCTCGTCCATAACCCACGGTTTACAAACCATCCCGCCTGGATCCCCCCGGAACGCTCTCTAAAAGATACAAAGAGACAGCCTCGTTTGGACTGGAGGTTTTTTTAACAAGAGCCTGGAAGGTCTACTAGTGTGAAATGGTAGAGGATCTCCTGCTTGAGCAGGGGGGCTGGACTAGAAGATCTCCAAGGTCCCTTCCAGCTCTATTCTGATGCAAGATGTTGTGTGAATCCCCAACCTATTGGGTAGCGCCAGGGAAACCCGTTTCCTACAACGTCTCTGCCTAATCGCTGTAGCGTTTGCCGACCTCACAGTCGTGTTGCGTGAAAAGTGGGAAGAGCTTTTGAAGTTGCCCGGTATTGGTGGGTGGGTGTAGGTAACAGGTGCACTCATTTTGATTTCTTTAAGGCATTAATTCAGTATTTATAGTAACTAGGTCTTTTCCCCACTGGTGTTTCCTTCCTGTCCTTATTGCAGGGCAAAGTAGTTCTTGATTTGCCCTCTAACGGAAACTGGTAAGAGGACACTTCTGCTAGGATGCTGGAAGGTCATCAAGTTGCCTGTTTTCTTCCTCTATAAACGTGTGTGATCCAGGTTGGGTAGCCCTTTGTGGATGATCTTAAAACCCTTACCTGTTCTGAGGTTTTTAGAAATAGTTTTCTGATAAGTGTGCAATTTTAATAAACAGTTTGATTGAGTGACAAGTAAAACTAGTCCTAAATCTTCCTCTCTGGCCCCCACTGTTTTTTTCTCAGAACCTCATACAGTTCTACCAGCTGATACTGTTTGTCTGTCTGTCTGTCTGTGATTAATGAATATTAATAAGCCCAGCATAGTATCTATCCTTCAGCTATTCTAATTTTCTGAGTGATTGTGAAAAGTGCTGCTGAAGGTAATGAATTGATGTCTTTAAACATTCACACCTTTTTTAGACTTCCCTGAAACCCTAAAGAAAAAGAGGGTACTTTAATAAATGGCAAGGTGGTTCTGAAGCATTTGATTTTTTTGAAGCATGAGGAGTCCAGTTAAGTATGCCACTCTCGTCCTTGTGCGTTTCCTCCCCCCCCCCTGAATGTTTAAGGACCTCTGATTGTGAACTTACCCTTTATCACCTTTCTGTACAGTGGTTAGATTGCATAAACCTTAACATTGCACATATAGGTGTGATGAAAAACTTGTAATCTCAATACTGATATTTCTTGTAATGCAGGTGAAAATACATCTGCATTTTTATTCTGCAATAGATATAAAAATGAGAATACAAACCTGTGGCTGCAGTTCCCTACCAAAATTTATAGGACCCTCTTCTAATTACATAAAAATATTCTGCTAAGAGAGGATTTTTAAATTAATATGTGAAATAATTCCTTGATGGAGGATCATTTTTTAGAATGAAAATTGAAGATGGTGCTACTTATACTTAATATATGTCAGTGCTCCTTCCATTAGAAATGGAAACAACAGGTGGATACATTTTTAAGACATGCAAAGTGTGGTGCAAAGGTATCAGGTAGCATATGAGCAGTCGTAAAAAAATGAATATTCGTCCCAATAATTTAATATGGCTGGCTGTATGAGTGTGCTTTGCCTAATTTGTTGTATAGATATGTCAAAAGAAATATAAAAGTAACTTGACTGTAGTAGAAATTGGTTATTTTAAACTCTAATAAAGCAAAAATAAAGCAAAGTTAAGAGAACGGGGATAGCTTGTAAATTTATGAAATAAGAATGCATGCTGTTGAATGAACATTGAATACAAAAATGAGCAAGTAGTGTAAAAGAAAGTGGCAAGAAGGTGACAAGCAATAGGGAGAAAGCAAAACTACTTAACTCATTTTTTGCATCTGTCTTTACACAAAAGGAAAAAACAGTTCAATCTATCAAAAACATAATCTGAAGTGGTGCAGGGTTTCCTGCCTTGGCAGGGGGGTTGGACTAGAAGACTTCCAAGGTCCCTTCCAACTCTGTTATCTATTCTATTCTAAAAGAAGAATGTGGAGATGACTTGGTCATAGAGAAAGAATGATCAAATTGCAAAGCAAGTATGTGAAGGAGAAGACAAAGAACATTAGGGTTGCATGGAGTTGATGAACTACCTCTTCAAAAAGAGACTAATGGGGGATTTAAAGAATAAAAAACTATTGTGTGAAATGGCATATAGAAAAGGTAAAAACCGAAACTGGGACATGTATTGAAGGTGTCTTTTCCTGGCCTTATTTTCTTGTCTTTTAAATCTTTTGTTTATGTGTTACTCTTTTTCTAAGATGTGCGTAACATTGCTTAACTAGACAAAGAACTGCATGATTGGTATGATATATGTCAATGAACCAACACCCCAGAATAGCTGTCATCTTGCCAAAGTTTATCTAAGGTTAAATCCCGAAACTTGAGATAGTCAAGAAAGACTGGTATAATATAACATATATTAGAGTTTTTAAAATTTACGTTATTATTTGTCTTGACATTTAGTATCAAACATTTAGCTTTCAGCAAAAGCCTCAATCTATATGGAAGTGCCAGACGATAAACTGTATAGGTAGAGCTCACTTAAAGACAATAATTCGGATTAGAATTTCTATCACTAAGCAATGAAGTTATGAGTATGATGTCACATGACCAGATTTCTTAGTGACAACAATCCCAGAAGTTCCTGTTGTTGTTAAGTGCGGATCATAGTTGTTAAGTGAGGACCTCGTGTAATTGGGACTTGTGACTACTTACCAGCTTCCAGCAAGTAAAGACAATGGGGAAGCTGATAGGAAGTTGCAAGTCTCCTTCGGTGGCTTTACAAGCAGGGCAGCAGGTGTTTGAGGACCTGGGATGCAGAAGTGTGTGTGTGGGTACTTTGTTGTGGTGTGAGCCCGAAAAGGCCAGCATGTGTGTTTGCAGCACAAGTGCAACCAGATAGGTGGTAGTAAATTGCAACCTTCCATACTGACTTCCCCATTGACTTTCTTATAGAAAGCCAGCAGAGAAGATCTCAAATGGTGATCACAGGATGCTGCAAGCGTAAGCCAGTTGCCAAGCATCTGAATCGTGGTCATCTGATTGCAGGAGTGTTGAGATGGCCACAAATAGGAATACTGGTTGTATCACTTGTCAACACTGTCCTAACTTTGAATAGTTGCCGAACAAGTGGTTGTTAACCAATAACTAACAGAATGCATTCTTGCCTAAAAAAAAAGGTTCCTGTGAGCTCTTCAGATTTGGAAAGAAAGAATGGAATGTTCTGGCACATTGAATAGGATTGTACTACTGATATGAATTGGTGAAGTTCTTGTTGCAATTATTTATCCTGCGTAAGACTCATACTAAAAGATATGTTTAATGTGATTTGAAATTGCCAGTGCACATCAGAAAAGAGAACATTTTGAGCATTTTATTTTTATCTTGCCTGTGTTGTTATTTATAAATAACTGAAGGTGGCAAACATACCTAATACTCCTCCTTCCTCCTCCTATTTTTCCCACGACAACAGTTCTGTGAAATGAAGTGGTTGGACTGAGAGAATGACTAACCCAAAGTCCTCCAGCCAGTTTTTCATGTCTAAGACAAGTCTAGAATTCACAGTCTCCTGGTTCCTAGGCCAGCACCTTAACTACTAGACTATACTGGCTTTTTCCCTGTGTTGGAGGAAATATTATTGCTCCTATTATATTAAGAACCAAAGTGATTGAAAATAGATCCAACAAAGTATATATTATTGGCAGGCCCAGATTATAGAAATCACAGGCCTTCTCACCAAGGAACTGCAGAAGAACCCTGAACAAAGCATGGTTATAGATGTTAGACATTTGGTTTGTTACTCTACGTAAGAAAGATTAAGAAATAATTGTAAATCACAGTGAGACCTTTGCATAAGAATGCTTTTGAATATGATGGTGAGTAACCTTGCTCTTGTAGGGACGCAGTGGCTCAGTGGCTAAGACGCTGGGCTTGTTGATCGAAAGGTCGGCAGTTCAGCAGTTGGATTCCCTAGTGCTGCATAACAGGGTGAGCTCCTGTTATTTGTCCCAACTTCTGTCAACCTAGCAGTTCAAAAGCACGTAAAAAATGCAAGTAGAAAAATAGGGATCACCTTTGGTGGGAAGGTAACAGCGTTCCATGTGCCTTTGGCATTTAGTCATGCTGGCCACATGACCACAGAGACGTCTTTGGACAGCGCTGGCTCTTCTGCTTTGAAACTGAGATGAGCACTGCCCCCTAGAGTCTGGAACGACTAGCACATATGTGGGAGGGGAACCTTTACCTTGCTCTGGTGCTCCAGTATTCCTTCACACAATTAAGATTCCCTTTTGCTGTGTACAGTCAGCACATTTTTAAAACAATAGTGTTTAATGTATCTGCATGCTTCCTCCTCTCCTCTCATTCTGTTAACATTCTGAGGAAAGACAATTATTCTGGTTTCTGTTACCTGTTACTCTAGGGACACTGTACTAGTCTTCATTTCAAATTCTACTGTACAGTTCAATTTTAAATGATGGGAGAGCTGTTAACTAAAAGAATAAATGAAGTATAAATGAATTAAACCTCCAGGCAAGTATTAATTATCCAGAGAATCTAACAGAAGCTCGAGCTATGTATATTTTAGCTATGTATATTTTAGCACATGGGAATTGCAACAGAGCCACTTAAAAGAGAGATGTGGAACAAGTGATTCTATAGAAGAATGTTCTGTTCTTCTCCTTTCAATTCAAGTGATCAAAAGGTGCTTCTAGAAATCAAAGTCCAGCTTACATGTTCAGAATATACACATGTTATGTGCTGACTTATATACTTGCCTGAGGCAAGTAGGGAACAAAGGTTGTGAGTGGTAGTTTGGTTTATCATTGGATACTTCCAGACTTATCAGTAATAGTTTTCAAACTGACCTAGTTTCTTGAATAGGCATGCGTTGAATCATGATGCCTTTGTCAGATATTTCATTTGTATCGTCCGTTTTCTGGAGCCAGCAGAATTCAGCATAAATGGAAAATATAAATAGATTTTAAGAATGACAGATGACAGCTATCTAGGAATTTAAAACTTCCAGAAATAGGGTAAGGGGAAAAACCAGACAAACTAATAGAAATGAGAGAATATATCCAGGTCAAGTGGATGTGACACAAGACTAAAAACTACTTTAAAAACTCATAACCATAATTGAAGCAGTTTCTAAATACATTGTTGCTACTGGTGATTAGGAGAGTTCTGTTTTAAGAAAGTCTTAAATACAGGATTGAATTTATAACCTGAAGGATTTTCCTTTGAGTACAGTAGAGCATTCCTAGATAAGAACTTTCTATAGAGACAATTTGTCTTGTTAGTTTTTAAAATGAATAATATTTGCATCGGTATGGTAATAGTATGATGTTCTTGTAATGCTGCTCATGCTAAAACAAATTCTGATCTAATTCTTCTAATTGAAGAATATAAAGTAGAATCAACATTAAAAGTACATTACACATGAAGATTTTATTCTTTATAACATTAGCACGTCGTTTTATTGTACATTAATTTTATGTTTGGCTTATGTCCTTTGGATTGCGAGTGTGGAGGGATGTTCATTAAAAAAGTTTGCATACATTTACTTTCTCCTAACTAACATAGTATGGATGGAAAAAGTTGGGAAAAGAATTAAAAAATAAGGCGATTCAGGAGATACTGATTCCTCTTGGAGGGGAGGGCATCCTTTAACACAAATTTAAATAATTGCTACTTGCATTGAACCTTCTTAAAGATTTATATTGATTAATTCTGTTCTATTTCATTTTCTCAGGCATTCATGGGATACTGTAATAAAAGCTGCAATGAGAAAATACCCCAATCCTATGAACCCATCTGTGGTAGGAGTTGATGTCCTGGACCGAAGCCTTGATACTCAAGGAAGATTACATAGTCATCGATTACTTAGTACAGAATGGGGTCTACCAAATATTGTAAAAGCTGTAAGTTACAAAAGCCAGCAATAAATAAAAACAAATCGAATAGAATGTTTTTACTAATTAAGTTACCCTCTTGGCTTCTTAATATAATTATGGCTTTTGACCTTGCATGATTCTAATGATAAATATTTAATATAGTTTTGTTAGGAGAAATAATTACCATGTCTATGAGGAACCATACTTTTAAAGATTTATGTTTTATTGCATAATTTCTGCTCATGTGACTTTGGATTAATTCTCTCTCTTTTTTTTTTTTTTTTGCTTCAAGATTTTGGGAACAAATAGAACTGTTACATACATTAAAGAACACTCAGTAGTTGATCCAGTGGAAAAGAAAATGGTATTGAGCTCCACAAATGTAAGTAATGACTGTGGTTTTTTTGCTTGCAGGACAAGAGGCTTGCTGAATGTTTTCTCTGGGTGTCTTTAATACAATGAAGATTCTTTGAAAAATATAGTTGTAAGACCAAAGTGGTAAACGAGGGCAGAATGCTAGATAATATTCAGTATAGAATAGAATTCTTTATAAAATTCTTTATTGGCCAAGTGTGATTTGGAATTTGTCTTTGGTGGCTCTCAGTGTACATAAGGAGAATAAAATACATTCATCGAGAATAAAAAGATACAACACTTAGTGATAGTCAAGGTTACTAACAAGCTATCAAATCATATTGGAAACAATTAAGTCAGAAATGATAAAAGAACTAATTTCTGTCTTTATTTTTCTAAGATAACACTTACGAATCTTGTATCAGTGGACGAACGATTAGTTTATACACCTCATCCTGAAAATCCTGAAAAGTAAGTTTAGATGTTCTGCTTAAACAAAAGCGTGAAAATTAAGACTACTTTGTGATCTAACTTTTTAATTTTTCCCTTCCCTAGGACTCTTCTAACTCAAGAAGCAATTATTACAGTAAAAGGTGTTAGTCTCAGTAGTTATTTGGAAACTTTAATGGCCAACACAATATCGTCCAATGCTAGAAAGGTAGGCATATAAAATCTTTTTATTGTGTTACTGTTACTATGATGAGGCCTTTTTAAGACTTAATTAGTACACATTGTCAATCCATTGGCTTTTGGGATAGATGGAATCCAAGATGTTCTCAATTAAAAACCTTTTAACAGAAATAAAAGAGAAGTCAAAATGCAACACTATTTAGTAGTTTTTTCCAGTATGATGCCATCTAGACATTTTGGATTATAATCCAATGTATAAATTGTCTGAGAGTGACAAGAGTTAAATTGAACAAAAGTCCCTTATTCAACATTTTGAAAACATACAGTGAATACATGATGAGTATTGCCCATTCACAAATCATTTGTGCTTCCGGCAACCTCTGTACTTCCTAAAATATTCAGTCTTTTTTTAATTGCAGAGAGCATATTTATCACAGAAGCTTTGACCTACAGCTACACCCCATTTTATTTTAAAAAGGATGTCATGGAATCCAGGGGATTCTTAGAAATAAAAATTATGAGGCTGCTCTTTTGCTTTGCAATGTAGTAGCTTCCTTCTAATTTTATTTTTAAACATTAAGAATGAGGTAAGAGGCTTGAGGATAGGCCAAATAAATGTCTGAGGCCCCTATTTGAATTCAAAGCCAACCCATCTGAAAATCACTAAATTGCTGAATGGCAGGGAAACATTACAATTAAACATTCAATATAATTTTTAAAAAGTAAGATTAAGTACAGGAAAAGGGCTATTAATTTCCAGTGGTCTTTTAGAAAACATTCTTACTATTTAGAGCTTAAGATTAAAAAGTTCTGGTGGTATTGCATATATACTGATGATTGGAAGCAATGGGCTAGGTTTCCTTTTCACATACATTTCTCTGTGTGTATGTGCTGGTTGAAATGGATATTTATAACTAAAAGAGTAGAATGTGTGTGGCTGAGATATAATCACATATGCAGTTTGAACTTGAATTGGAAATGTGGCAGCTGGCCTCCTGAACATAGATCAAAGTATAGTATTTCTTATTGCTAATTAGCTTCCCCAGTGGGTTTCTGAAGGCACATAGGATTACAGAGCAATCACCCTCTTGCCATTTTTAGCCTTGAAAGTAGGAGAGAAGAGAAAGAAAGAAAGGTGTCTTTGGTTTATATTATGCATTAGCAACTGTTTAAGGCAGCAGTTTCCACTGCATGATATGATGTGATGTGGGCACCTTCCTGAGGGACATCTGATAATAGTGGAACTATTTACAAGTTATTTAAAATGTAGGGACCATCCAATAGTTCCTTCTTCCCAGCCCTTGGTTTCTTTGCAAATATAATCTGGCAACTACAATGTGGAACTCGTTCCAACTGTTCCATAGATGGTGTCATTAGACAACTCTCATCCAGTGTATCCGAAACAGCCAGTGCTACTGCTTTCTAAGTTCAGTAAGGTATGAAAAACATGGCATACTTTCTGTTATGGCTGCATTCCCTTGAGAAAGCAGTCTGCTGCTTCAGGGAAAGCTGAAGTCAAGAATTGGCCTGCCTCCTTTTTACTCTCTGTCCCTCACTTTACAGATTAGGGCAGATTGCAAATATCTGCTCTGTTTAGTGATAAATGAAAAATAAAATTAAGGTTGCAAAATGGTTACTTGAAATGATGGATGCTGCCTTTAAAATAAGGTGTAATACACAGAGTCCATAGGTTTGAGACATTGGTGATAAACCTGTTTCCTCCAGCTATTGCTGGTCTCCATTGGGCACAATGGTTTAAGCTTCTGGAAGTGAGGGTTTTGCAGTCTATGAAAATGTACACGTTTCCCATTCTGTGTTAGTGGGTAAGAGAAAGCTAGCATCATAAGCATGTCATCTTTTTTTAATAATGTCTAGTGCAATGAATTTCAAATAATAAATATGGAGACTAGCCAGTGGTATTTTCATGTAAGTTGACAAGTCTGACAATTTGCAAGTCCCCTTTTTCCCTGTGACTTTTGGTTTGTCCTAATTGCAGCACTTAGTGTTTGCTATGAAATGTAACTTTTTCTGTGAGGTGTAATTCTTATATCCTTTAGAATTTAATTAGAAATGAATGGCAAAATGTCAACTAAGTAGCTCACTCCTATAAAATCTGTTTTTTGGAAAAAATCCATATGATGAGATGCTGTTCACAGATTTTTGGGAAATGATAATCATTTTTACATTTACTTACCTGTGTATAAAATTGTCAATGCATTGCTTGACCTAGTCATTTGCCTGCAGTTTTTCTGCAGTTTCTTCTTTTCTGTCCTAATTCTGAGACCACTAAACAGTCGGTGTGCCTCTGCATTTTTCACCCATTCAGCTGAGGTCACTTTAATTTTGTAACCAAGTGTCTAGATGGCAGTTATTTTTTAAGAATTGATAACACATAATCTCAAGTAGATGTTAAAAACAAACAAGCAACAACACATGGGCTTAGTTGACTCTTCAGTATTAGTATGATGGGATGCATTTTTTATATGCTGTCAAAATCCCCGTTTTGCTATACGTGTAAACTTTTGGGGGTACTCTTGTTTGCTATAGTTATGCAATTAAAAATGTTTAATTTTTCAAGAGGCTCTTATATTGTAGGTTTGATGATGGAATAACTGTTTGCTGCAAGTTGTATATTTTTTCTGTGTTGCTCCAGGGGTGGGATGCTCTTGAATGGACAATTCAACATTCTGAAAATGTTCTAAGCTAGCAGTCTCTTTCTACAGCTGCATTTTGTACTAACTAGTGGTAATGTCGGTATTTGTTATCTTGGTATAGCATTTCAGCTTCTAGCAAGTACATGCATGTTGTGGTGATGTACCTTTAAAAAGTTGCATGCTTTTATATGTATATACACACATTGCATATAGAGGAAAAGTGCCCTTAGTTCCTTAATTATGGAATCAGGGCTCCTTTGGTATCTAAATACTTTGTCATAGGAAGATTCTTAATCCAAGGGGATTTAAAGTTATGTTTATATTCTTTATTGTCACTTTTTGTGTAAAAAGAATATTATTGGAATACTGGAGGAACTTTCTTTTCTGACATTTCTATGTTGAATTGGTTGGAGAGTTCTATTGTAACAGTACCTGTCAAATCAGATGGATTATATTTCAGGTCTGGGCATTGCAAGGCTAGATGTGAAATAACTATTCAATGGAGAGTTACATTCAAATCCTTAGTTGCTTAACATGTACTACTTGAGGTCAATATTGGTTTCAGTTGACTCTGCACTATATTTCTGTAGAACAGGGGTGTCGAACATTGTCATCACGCGATGTATTGCGACTTCCCCCCCCTTTGCTAAACTGGGGGTGGGGTGGCCAGTACGTGACACATCTAATCTATGGGCTGAGAGTTTGACACCCCTGCTGTAGAAATATAATGCTAACTGTATTTAGTTTATTGATTGATTATGTGCCAAGAAGTCATTATCAACTTGTAACAACCACATAGATTTTTCTGCATGGTGATCTCTTAACAGAGCATTGTAATACAGCTTGTGCTCAAAGCTCTACAAATACAATCAGTGTACTCTGATTATCAGGTAAGTACATGGATTCCAGCTGCTAGAATTTGACAGAGCTAGATGGATGCTATCCAAAACCTCCTCATGAGGGGGTTTCTCAGGTTATTTACATCGCATGCCTTGCTTTTCTTGACAATGCAATGGGGAAGGTTGCAGACTGCATACATGTCGTGATATATCTAAGTCAGTCTATGTGTACTATACTTACCCCATAGAAAGACAAGATTTCTTCCTCCAAATAATTAGGGGGTTGCAATTAAAGTTATCATTTTGAAGATTGGGCTTTATTTGGAAAGGACTACTTACTCTTTCGTGATATATAAATGAGCCTCAGTGGTGCAGTGGTTAGAGTGCAGTACTGCAGGCTACGTCTGCTGCCAGCAGTTTGGCAAATCGAATCTCACCAGGCTCAAGGTTGACTCAGCCTTCCATCCTTCCAAGGGGGGTAAAATGAGGACCCAGATTGTTGGGGGCAATATGCTGACTCTGTAAACCGCTTAGAGAGGGCTGTAAAGCACTGTGAAGCGGTATATAAGTCTAACTGCTATTGCTATTGCTACCTGCTCCCCTGCAAAATGGGAAATACTAGATAAAGCCATTCATAGTTCAAGTAGCTTTTCCTTCTTCAGACATCTAAAGTTTATTGCCTCCTCGCACGGAGTGCTTTTTCACTATGAAAGAAGAATCTGAGATCTGAATTTGTCCCTCACTTTTTTCTGAATTTTAAAAAAAGTGATTTAGTTCTCCATACATGGATTGTTTATTTTTTTTCCTTCCATGCACCGTAAAGGTTTATACGAGGGTAGAACATTCCAGAAGGATGAAACTTTTGAGGCCTAAGTAGCAAGTCTTTGCATGATCAGCTTTTCCTCTCTAGCACTTGGCACCTCATTCAGCAACTAAAGAATAGCATCTACCCCTTGGGGAAAATTCAGCTCCTCACTCTCACTCACTTGTTATAGGTCAGCAGGATGGGGAGAAGATGGACTCAGCAAAGCAAAGCACAGAAGAAATATAGATGGTTTCATGTAAGATAAATGCTAAATGTCAAAGCGCAACTTAAATACTGTATGTTAAATCTTTTAACTTTTTTTTTCTAGTCCATGTATGAAAGACAAGGGATTGCTGTGATGCCACCAACAGTACCTGGAAGTCTTCAAGGCCCATTTCTGGGTGTGCCACGAGGTACAGTAAGAAGACAAAAATCAATAGGTAAGATATTATATGCACGTCAGTAAGGAATACTAACTTTTTAAATAATAAATTGCTATTACATGAAAATATCAGTTTATTATTATGTTTGTCTTTAACCCCGATTATTAGCTGGAATTTAAAAAAATTTAAATGTCATAATGGATTGCGATGATTAGAACTTTAGTTAATACAATGAAGGAATAGTCTTGGATGTTCTGCTGGAAAATGTTAGTCAACATCCTATGCAACCTCTTTTTCTGATTAATACTTAACTTCTAAGTTTCCAGCATGAAATTTAGAACCTCATTCAACATTTAGCAGCCTTAATGCATCAGTCCTTATAATATTTGGATAAACATTTCACAGTTCCTCTAAATTATGCTTTTTGTCATGCATTATGAATTGCTTTATTTTCTTTCATGCATAGCAACCTGTTCCTTAATGGCCCCAGTGCATAAATACATGTTTTTTTAAGTGCTTCATTTTCTTTTTAATTTTGCATGATCTCTTGTTGTGCATGCCTTAGGAAAAGAACAACTGTCTGCAGGAATTTACAAGGTTCAGTACCCAAAAGATAAATGAAAAATCCCCGAATCAAGTTCTGGTACAGGGAAATACTACAGTAGACATATTATAAAACTGTATGATGCACAGTATAAATAATATTACATTTATTTTATAAGTGATTATTATGTTGGATTGAAAAGAAATGACAATTTAATCATTATATCTTTTTATAAAGGGGTAACAGAAGAAGAGCGGCAATTTTTAGCTCCTCCCATGCTGAAATTTACTAGAAGTCTATCAATGCCAGATACTTCAGAAGATATTCCCCCTCCACCACAGTCTTTACCTCCATCACCACCGCCTCCTTCTCCTTCTCTTTACAACTCTCCCAAATCTCCAGTATCTAGAATGTATGGCACAATTAAGCCTGCTTTTAATCAGAATCCAGGTTCAAAAATAGCTATTTCAGGTAGGTCTGAAAACATGGGGACTGTGATCAGAGACAAAGGCATATATTACCGGAGAGAAATGGACCGTTATTCTCTAGATTCTGAGGACTTATACAGCAGAAATGCCGCAACTCAGGCCAACTTCAGAAACAAGAGAGGTCAAATGCCAGAGAATCCTTACTCAGAAGTTGGAAGAATAGCCAGCAAAGCGATGTATATTCCAGCCAAACCAGCCCGACGGAAGGGAATGCTAGTGAAACAGTCTAATGTTGAGGACAGTCCAGAAAAAACTTGCTCCATTCCTATTCCAACCATTATTGTGAAAGAGCCATCTACCAGCAGCAGTGGGAAAAGCAGTCAAGGAAGCAGCATGGAAATTGACCCCCAGTCTTCAGAGCAACCGGGACAACTGCGACCCGAAGACAACTTGACGGTCAGTAGCCCCTTTGCAGCTGCCATTGCTGGAGCAGTGAGGGATAGGGAGAAAAGATTAGAAGCCAGGCGCAATTCTCCAGCTTTCCTTTCCACAGATTTGGGAGATGAGGATGTTGGATTAACCCCTCCAACTCCACGTATGAGACAGTCTAAGTTTAGCGATGAGGGGCTCTTTGGTAACGAAGAGGGCTTCAGGCAGCTTGTATCGCCATCTCCTATCCCAGCACCTAGAGAGACTGAAAATATTTTCAATGGCAGCGAATCAAATAACCAAAATGACGCAAGGACACCAAACTCTTCAGTCCAAACCACAGCAAGTTCTGAAAACAGTGCATTGACAACCCCAAATACTGGTTTAGATAATTATGTTCATCCCCTGACAGGGAAAATACTGGACCCCAATTCCCCTTTAGCCCTTGCCCTCTCTGCCAGGGACAGAGCCATGAAAGAGCAAAGCCAGCCGATTCCAGGGAAAGGAGACTCCAACAAAGCAGATCTTAACAAACCCCTTTACATCGATACAAAGTTGAAGCCCACCACTGAAGCTCCATTCCCAGCAACAGCTACCATTGCTAGGCAAAATACGCGTGGCCCACTAAGGCGCCAGGAGACGGAAAATAAATATGAGACGGATGCAGCAAAAGAAAGGAGGTCTGAAGAGAAAAAGAACATGCTAATAAATATTGTGGATACCTCGCAACAAAAGTCAGCCGGTCTGCTCATGGTTCATACGGTGGACACAGCACAAGCAAGTGATAGCCCTGAAAAAGAACAGAAAAGTACTGAGATGGAGGTGATTGTTGAAAAGCCTCCGTCGGACATCCAGGAAGATACAGAAGCAGAAGAAAGTGGATTGAATGACCCTGGCCTGCTTCCACCACCGTCCCCATCCTGCAAAACAATTATAGCTGTTAGCTCCATCGATGATCCGATCATTTTGCCATTTCGTATTCCTCCTCCCCCTTTAGCTTCGGTTGATCTTGATGAAGACTTTATCTTTACTGAGCCATTACCCCCTCCTTTAGAGTTTGCTAACAGTTTTGATATTCCTGATGACAACTCAGTCCCAGCTTCTGTCTCGGTCCTAACAGACTTGGTCAAACAGAGAAAAAACGGAACTCCGCCTGCTTCATTTAACCCTATCCAGCCTTCAGATTCATTAGACGGTAAGAAATCAGGGGCTCTTTCAAACTGTTTGCCTCCCCCGTTTTTGCCACCCCCTGAAAACTTTGATAATGTCCCTGACTCTGGGATTGAAGAGGTGGACAGTCGAAGTAGTAGTGATCATCAACTAGAGACAACCAGCACTATCTCAACTGTGTCCAGCATCTCTACCTTGTCCTCTGAAGGTGGTGAGAACTTGGATACTTGTACAGTCTATGCAGATGGGCAAACATTTCTGGTGGACAAACCCCCAGTACCTCCTAAGCCAAAAATGAAGCCCATAATCCACAAAAGCAATGCACTTTATAAAGACGCGCTCATTGAAGAAACTGTGGATAGTTTTGTTATTCCTCCTCCAGCCCCGCCTCCTCCTCCAATCAGTGCACAGCCCAGTATGGCTACAGTTGTACAGCAAAGGACCTCTAAGCTCTGGGGCGATGTCACAGAAATTAAAAGCCCAGCTCTCTCAGGCCCAAAGGCAAATGTTATTAGTGAACTGAACTCAATACTGCAGCAAATGAACAGAGAAAAATCCTCAAAGCCAGGAGAAGGATTGGAGTCCCCTCCGGGGACAAAAGTTGCCAGTCTCAGTACAAGGTAAATGCAACTTCCAAGTTTTAAAACATTTCTATTGCTTGCCAGTTTGAACTTATCTTGCTTTGACTGAACACTGAGACGCTAAATTGTGCTAAATCATATTTAAACATAGTAATTCCAATATGTTCTCTTTTTCCATTCCTATCTATTGAAAAGTTAAATGCATAATAAGCTAGCCTTTTCCCTTATGAATGTAGATACAGTGCATTCAGAAAGTATTCAGACCCCCTTCGCTTCAATTTTGTTATGCTGCAGCCTGATTCCACGGTTCTTGAAATTCATTTTTTTCTCATTAATTTACACTCAGTACCTCATAATGACAAAGTGAAAATGGAATTTTAGAAATGTCTGTAAATATTAAAAAGGGAAAAAAACTGAAGTATCACATTGGCTTCAAAACCTTTATTCAGTACTTCGTGAAAGCACCTTTGGCAACGGTTCGATCAGGGGTGTCAAACTGGCAGGCCACAGGCCAGATGCATCTTGTGCAGGCCACGGCCACTCCAGCTCCACGAAGGGGGAAAAAACGATGCAATACATCATGTGACAGCAATGTGATGCTGTGAGTTTGACACCCGTGAATTAGAGCCTCGAGTCTTTGGGGATGTGACATGACAAGCTTTGACCTCATGGCTTTTGCTCTGCTTCAGTATGTATTGTCAGCTGTGAGGCCTTCTGTAGAGAGGTGTGTGCCATTTCAAATCATGTCCAATCAATTTAATTTACCACAGGTTGACTCCAATCAAGGTGTAGAAACATATCAGCAATGATCAAGAGAAATGGGAGGCACCTGAACTAAATTTCAAGTGTTGTTGCAAATGGTCTGAATATTTATGCCAATGTGAGATTTCAGTTTTTCTTTTTAATAAATTTACAGACATTCCTAACATTCTGTTTTCACGTTGTCATTATGGGGTACTGAGTGTAGATTAATGAGAAAAAATGAATTTCAACAACTGTAGAATTGGATTGCAGCAGAACAAAATTGACAAAAGTGAAGAGGGTCTGAATACTTTCTGAATGCACTTGTAAATACAGGTAGAGATATAAAATATGTAAGTAGAGGCTGAGATCCTAAGGTTTAATTCCAAACTATAAATAAAAAAAATTCTGATTCATACTACAATCCAGAATCTGATCCTGAAAATCTAAGTGCTCTTTGGTATAGCATGGAGTGATGTAAAAGATAATGGAGAAAGAAGTTATCCCACATTAACATACATAAATGTTTTCTAATCAGACCTGGGGCTGTTTTATCCATTTTTTATAAAGAACACTTATATTTTAGCTATGCTACTAACAACTACAAATTAAATTGTTTGAAATACCAGGTATGTATTTAGAGCTGTGAAATGTTTATTTTATTGGTGTAACTACCTATGAATACATACGCGCAAAAATGATCCACCGCTCCTTTGCTTGTTTGCTTACTTGTTAAGGCATTGTATAAGTTTAACCAGTTCAGTTGTTTTAATTTATACAATAGGGACTTGAATATATATTAAGGGAGTTGAATTAGTTGGATTGAACTGTTTGGATAGGACTAGCTATGAAACCTGACTCTGAAGCTTTTATAGATTGGCCTATTATTGTTAAGAAGGTAAACATTTGCTAGCTGGAACTTGTCAGATCGGAAACAGCTCTATTTCTGAACAATTTATTTTATGGATAACATTTGGATAAAAAAGCTTACTGAAGCTTATCGAAGTTACAAAATTTCCAGAGACTTTAGAGAGGCCCATTCATTTGGTGATGACTAGCATCAAAACTTAGTCAGTGAAAGTATAATCCAAGAATATCACACTAACATATGAAAACAAAAATTATGTATCCCAGGCTGATTTATTTGCGTTGTCCCATGTGAGTCTTTGGTTCCAGATGGTTCCAAACATTAAATGACAGAAAAGTGGCACAAGTGTTTCTACCATTTCCTGCACATTTTATAGCAATACCCTAAATGGAGCCTAATTCTAATCTTAACCCTAACCCTAACCCCAGAACAGGGGTCAGCAACCCATGGTTCCAGAGCCGCATGTGTCTCTCTTAACCCTCTGCTGCAGAGAGAAGCAGGCAATGCCGCTGCTGTTGCCACCTCCATGGCCTGCTCACTGCTCTTGCAGCGCCTTATGCAGCACAGTGAAATTTAGCATGCTTTACAATGGGGGAGCCCATTACAACTTGGAGCCATAATGTGATCCTGCCCGACTCTCCCCTGGCAACAGCGGTGGCATCAGCCACGGCATGGGACAGACCAGTGTCTCAGTGCAGAGAGCAGGCCGCACGTCTCCCCAAGCGACTGAGCAGCATCCAGCATCACCAAAGGCTGGAAGTAGCCACCTGCCATTACTTGGTGCAGTATATCGGGGAGAGAGAGAGAGAGAGAGAGAAAGAGAGAAGGGCCTACTCAGAATTAATAGTCCAGTCATAAGACTTTGTAGAGAGGGAGAAGGAGGGATAGAGGGAAAGGAAGGGAGGGGGGAGAGAGAGAGAGGTGTGAACAACACACCCAAGGCCGGGTGTGGCAAGAGGTGGCTGGGAGGGGAGGGGTGAGGCGGGGCCGGACGTGGCAAATAATTTAACAACCAATTCTCTGTCCTAATGACCAGCTGGGTAGGCGTGGTGGTGGGGTGTCATGTGACTGGATGTGAGTGAGTGACGTCGAGTTGGCCATGCCTACCCAATCACACCGGTTGTTAAATTATTGGCTCCCGATGTTTTCAGTGTTTAAGGTTGCAGACCTCTGCCGTAGAAGCACAATTACTGAATTTTTACAAAAGTTCCTTTACCAAGTAGGGTGGAAGTCACAATTCTTAATGGCCTCAGTTCTAGCTATACTTCACTGTATTTTTCAATATAGTTATGAGATGCATTCTTCTAGAATGCTTCCTGTAATTTACAGCATATTTATGTAACATAATCTGTGGCTTGTGGCAGATTTAACCTGCAATCTACAATTACTCGGTTACATCAGGGATGAAATCCAGCAGGTTCTGACAGGTTCTGGAGAACTGGTAATGGACATTTTGAGTAGTTCACAGAACTGGCAAATATAACCTCTGCTGGCCCCAGAGTAGGGTGGGAATGGACATTTTGCAATATCCTTCCCCGAGGAGTGGGGATTTTGCACTATCCTTCCCCTGAAGTGGAGTGGGAATGAAGATTTTGCAGTATCCTTCCCTTGCCACACCCACCAAGCCACATCCACAGAACCGGTAGTAAAACAAACAAAAAAATGGTTGGATTTCACCACCGAGTTACCGCCTAAGTTTTTAAAGAAAGCAACAACTCTGAAACAGAAAAGTAAGTGCTTACATGTTTTAGAAAACCTGAGTTGTGTTGTACTATGATAGGAACTCTTAATTGATCTGAAGGTAGCTATAATACCTTGTTATTTATATACTTGTGCTGTAATCGGGTAAGTTTTTTTAAACACTTGTTGCTTTAAGGAGAGGGAGAAGACTTTGAAAGAATAAAAATGGTTTAAAAAAGACAAGAAAATGTCTATAATGCATAGAAAGCAATGTGGTGTTTAAACACAGCAGTACATTTTCACCACAGGGAATAATATTACTTTGATGCCCAGCTTGATACACATCATAAGTTCAGGATTGTAAATTCAGGGTGGCATTATCTTTCCATCATAAAACATTTTTTCCTAATCCCATGCCTTGTAAATCCTTAGTTCTTTATATTTGTATATATTCCAATTTTGGATTTGGATTTCAAGTTCACATTCATATGTTTAAGCCACATTGGAAAATATTGTATAAAAATAATAATTTCTTAGTTGCTAGTATATGAAGTATAATGTTTAAAAAATCAAAATAGTGATTTATTAAATCATAATCATTGTATACTTTATCCCGAACATCCTCGATAATAGAAATAACATATTTTGTTGTTTCAATCAAGAAACCAATAATTTACTAGATCCTTCTACTCATTCTGAATTCTCTGCTTTATGCAGTTTAGTATATATTCAGTACTAAGTGTAGAAAAGGTTTTGGGTTCCTGTTTAACTGACGTAAAGCACTGTATAATTATTGTGTAGGTTGTTTTATATGTACTGAGAAATGCCTTGATGTTTCTGTTTATCTGTTTTATAAAAATGGTTATTTTAATAATGATGTATCTAAATGCCATCTTGAATAATTACAATTACTTTTTCTTATAGTAATTGACAACATTTCTACCACATGAACAATTATTGTAGTAGAGCTAATACAGCTTTTATCTATCCCTTCAACTAAATGTTGATATACTAAAAATAATCAAGTCAGGAAGAAATATGGCATGAGGTTGGGGGGGGGGAGATGTGTTTGCTGCAGAGAATTTGAGTCACATATATCTACCAAACTAAACTCTAATATATAAGCTTGTAGTGCTTTTTATGTACAAAAGTTATATCTATCTGGAACAAGCTAACGAAATATCTAAAACTTGATAAAATCTTCAGACACAGCTATCTGATTCACAGACAAATAAAAAGTTACTCAAAACACATGAATGGGATGAATCTCCTTTTAGGAACACACAGAAGTGGGTTCCTACCAGTTCTATCCGGTTCTATAGAGTAAGTAGTAACTCCGCGATCACATCACGGAGCTGGTTCTCTCAGTGGCTCCGTGGGCGCCGCCATCTTGGAATTTGCTTCTGTGCATGCGCAGAAGCTTATTTTTGCTTCTGCGCATGCGCAGAAGCTAGTTTTTCATTGCCGTGTGTGTGCTCGCTCGCACTTTGTGAGCGCGCTCAAGGCGAACACTGAGTGAACCGGCAGTAAGAAGATTCAGAACCCACCTCTGGGAACACATTTGCACCCTGGTGGAGTATAGCAATCTAGTGCTGATGCTGGACAGTCACTAAAACTTTGGTGGCAAGGACAGTTCATTAATACTTACCTGATTAATGGCTTACCTGGTGGAAAGAGCCCTGGCATAGTCTTATCCTAAGATAAAACAGTTTTAGTGTTTGTTGCCTGCTGCCAGTGCTGAAACAATTTGAAATATACTTTCTCAAAACATGTTTTTATGTTGCTTGCATTCTAGTACCTCTTTCCACTATGGCAGCCACATGTCTAACAAATAATTAACTAAATAGTGTATAATCTTACAAGATTAGCTAGTCTTCTACTATCTTCACTGCATTCTTTGACTACTAATAGGACACTATTTTGACTATCCTGATTCCTGCCTCAGTTATCTTTGACATCAACCATTAACTGAGCAAGCTGTTAAGATGGCATAGGGCCCACTTTGTGGAATGCATGTCACTGGGGTTGAACCAAACCATCTCTTCATTACAGTTTAGAAAGGAACTCAAACTCATATTTTTCCTTTTAATATTTCTTTTTTTTTCCAAATAGTTTTTTATTTTCCATACAATTCATTTTCAAATTTCATTTCCACATATAATTTTTTTTAAACATTTCAGTTCTAATTTATCTTTATCAAGCTTACTCCAAT
>JANHFT010010371.1:8044-41556 GCA_032467955.1 Pseudoxenodon macrops | reverse complement strand
CACTTCAGACAAGTGGTTATCTAACATCTTTTTTTAAACTTCCAGTGTTGGAGCATTCACACCTTCTGGAGGCAAGTAGTGAATGCTCCAACACTGGAAGTTTTTCTGTAACTTAGCAGGTTACTGCATCAATGCCTTCAAACCATGGGAGCTGATTGCAATGTTGCTCATTCCTTCAGTCCGGAAATGGTTACCAATAAATCGGATGTTCCTGCCAGAAATGACTGCAACCACTACTACATGCTTAACCTGCATCTGCAGTGCACTTAGTTATATTTAGATCTTCTTTGTTAGATGTTATCCAACTCCACCTGAAATAGAATATAGAATATCAGAGCTGGAAGGGACCTTGGAGGTCTTCTAGTCCAACCCCCTGCCAAGGCAGGAACCCCTACAGCACTTCAGACAAATGGTTATCCAACATCTTCTTAAAAACTTCCAGTCTTGGAGTATTCACAACTTCGGGAGACAAGTTGTTCCAATGATTAACTGTTCTAACTGTCAGGAAATTTCTCCTTAGTTCTAAGTTGCTTCTCTCCTTGGTTAGTTCCTGTAATTCCAATGCTGTAGTTCCATATTCAGGTTCCCCATTCTAGTATCATTGGATTCCCAGCAACTTTTAATAGGGAACAATTGCAACAATTCATTTAAAAATACACAGAATATTTTTATCCAGCACCATTGTACAACACTAAAGAAAAATTGCAATGGTGGATAAACCAATCTTAAATTTGAGTGCATAAGTCAATAGCCCAGAAGTGAAAGTCATTCCTGACCAAATGGGCCGCAAGAAGTACAAATATGCTAGATGTTGGACATGCTGGCCTTCATTTACAATAAGGATATTAAAGGTTGAACCATGTTCTGAATTTTTTCAACCATTATCACTGATCTGGATTTTAAAAAAAAGATATTGCTTTCTTTTATTTCAAACAGGAAGGAAAATATAGAGATATTTTCATGTCTGTATCAAATTCATATTAAATGTATTATGAAGGAATTCCTACGTTCCTCCTTTTTTCAGCTAAAGAGAGAGCTGGAGAGATGTGTAGAGGGAAAACCATAGTAAAAACAACTTCTCATAGCAATAAAGCTCATAAAAACTACACAAAGTAGTTTGAATAAGCAAAAAAACCAAAAACCTGGGAAACTGGAAGATTCAAACAGAATTTCGTTGAAACGTCGCCAAGATACCCTCAATCTTACACGGGAAAAGACCCGAATACGCCAAGACTTGCATACCTATATTTCAAATAGAAATTTTACTTACATACTTATATGGCGTACAAGTAAGATTTATGGACTTTTAAAAGGCTTTATAAAGTATTTATATATCAGGAACAAAATATGCAAAGTGTGATATATTCACAAGATAGTAACATCATCTTATTAAAGTGTCTTACCTGTTATGGTTGCTTTGTTGATAGATGGTTGGTTACACATTGGTGACCGTCTGGGGGAAGAATGGAGAATGTCAGTCACAAAAATGTAAGGCATCATCATGAAATCATGTATTCATGTATTATTAGAGGTCCTTGGGAATTTTTTTTAAAATAAATTAAAAATGCAGAATTAATAATATAAAGGCTATACTCAATGCAACATAGAAAATACATGGCTTGAGGTTATACATGTCTGAAGAACAATGTTGAGCAATGTTCCACATATGATGAACTTTCAACTTTCAAAGTAAGTATGGTCATATCATGTACATGAGGAAGGTTGGAACTTTCCTCATTTTCAGCAGATGGGACTTATTTTTCTCTCTCTCTCTTTTTAAAAATAATAATTGCCATTTGTACAGGATTTCCCTTCTCAAAGCAGTCAGAAGTCATGCTGTTGATTTTCAGCAACTACATTTAGAGAGGCCAAAACAGGTAGAATTTGGAGGGCTCCTGTAGGCTTCGGGTTAAATGAAGCCCATCTTTGTTTTACGTTATTGTGTTTAAGCACGCTTACATAGTGAAGAACGTATGCAATGTAATAGGTGCATTTAAGTAAAAGCAAAGTTGGCAGGAAACAGAAAAAGCCCACGCTTACTTGCTAGGTGCTCGATCCTGAAGGTTGGTTAATGCAGCAAAATTGTTCCGTACAGTACGTAAACTGGCAAGCACCTGTAGACAACGAAGTACATAGAAATTTATTCTCAAATTCCTTGGGTATGTTGCTTTTCTCCCCAATTTACAATAAACAGACAGCTTTCTGAACGGGTGGCTTCCTAAACAAGTTACTGTGTGATCTGAAGAGAAACCAGAGTTATTAATCTTTTCAGGATTTTGGGTGTGTGTGTGTGTGTGTGTGCCTGAAATGTTTGCTCATTATTTTGCAATGATACTATTAGTGCTCTCTTCCTTACTAAAACACAAGTTCATTATTTGTTTTCAAAAAGTAGTCTCTGTCTTAGGGAAAGCAACATTTCCTAGAAAGCAACTCTTATTCCTCTTCTCTCAAATGATAAATTTTTGTCAATAATTTTGTTGTGCTACTTGTGTCCAAATTATCACAAAAATAAGATATCTGTGCAGTAAAAATCTTTTAATATTTGGTAGCTAAATGAAACAAGGACATTTTCAAATAAATTCATTCAGTCCTGTTTTATTGATAACACCCTGGCATGTATGTTGGAGACAGTGGTGGTATTCAGCTGATTCTAGACGGATCACGTGCACCCAGTAGCGGTGACTGCTGGAGGCTTCACCTACCCGCCCTGACATAACGTGCTACCTTCTGCGCATGCGCAGAAGTCTGCGTGCATGCTCACATTTGCAAACCGGTAGGGAAGGTAAGTGAATCCCACCTCTGGTTTGAGAATAACTCTTTATATGCTTAAAGAGAAACAGTTACCACTCTAGTGTCCTAACTGATACCAGTTAAGGGAAATATTAACAAATGCAACTGCTTAGGATATCTATAGTCACCAGATTACTAGACTGGCTTGGAGTCCTGAACATCTGTTCTTGGGAAATTTTGTCAATCAGAGTGCCTTTGCAATCATCATTCAGATGTGTCTGGCACCATCAAAGTGCATCATGTTTTATACTGTCTGACTAATGATATATTGTGACTTCAACAAGCAATACAGGTAAAAATAAAAGTTTTTTCTTTTGCTAGTTAAGACTATACTGTAGCTGGGATTATAATTCTTCTAGCGCTATAGTTGGAAGCCTGAAACTGAAAATAGAGACTCTCCATTTTTTTAATCCGGTCATATAATATGTGGTTCCTACCTGAGCAAACGGTGTCACAATCAAGTCATCTCCATGTCTAGAAAACAAAACACAGAACATAAATCAATACTGAATTCAGTACATGACATATTTTAAGATCCCCCCCTTCTATATTATAGTTCAAAATCTTCACTATTTTATAAATTATTTTCATCAGCCTCACTATAAGTTACTTCCTCTTGTTTTACTCTTTCCACTTCTGGTTGTCAGATGCATCATAAATTATAAAACAGTTGTAATTTAGTCATTTCTAAGCATCCATGATCTGTAGTGGCGCAGTGGTTAGCATGCAGTACTGCAGGCTACTTCTACTGACTGCTGGCTGAGTGCAATTTGGCAGTTCAAATCTCACCAGGCTCAAGGTTGATTCAGCCTCCCATCCCTCCGAGTTGGTAAAATGAGGACTGAAATTGTTGGGGGAAAGATGCTGACTCTGTAAACCGCTTAGAGAGGGCTGTAAAGCACTGTGAAGCGGTATATAAGTCTAAGTGCTATTGCTATTGCTAAATAGTCGTCCTCTCTTTTCTTCCCTTCACAAACACTTGCCTTCTTCCTTGGCCTCGTCTCCATCTTCCTTCCTTCCCTCCCCCCTCCCTCCTTCCTTCCTTCTTATCTATATGATTCTTCATCTGGAGAGTGGTTTATGTGACAGAATGTTTAGTATATGCTGATGAATTAATGGATTTATTTGCATTACAGTCTATTAATTTTAGAAAGGTATTCAGTAGTCCCAGTTTTGTCTATTTCTGGAGTGTGGTTTTTTGGTTTTTTTTGGCCATCACATATTCAAGCTGGTAAAACACTCATATTTATTGGCAATGTTAAAAATTTCCAGCTGGTGAGTTAATCTGGTTTAAATGTAAACCCTGTCCAGAATTATATTTTTCTATCTACTTATTTTGAAAATTGGTAGCCTTGGGGAACCTTGTCTTCAATTCAGCACTGTCTTCCTTTGGATAAATTTAGTGGATATTGTTATCTTCATTGTTTACAGATACATGATAGCTTTTGTGCTTTTTAAGTGAGTCCACTCACTTTTGGCTCCTATCACATCTAATTCAAGCTAAAACGATTAGCATATTCTTGAGATTAATATGGCTTTCTCTTTTTCATTCTCCTTTGCATATAAGGAGAAACTAGAACTTTCTAGTTATAATTTATAATTATGCTTGTATCTAGATTGAATACAATGAATGGCATAAACAACAGCTGCTGTTCATTGGAATGCGATGAATTGCAGCTCATTAACTGATATGTTGCTTGAATTCATACAAATAAAGTAATATTTCCATAATAAATGTATTAATTTTGTTTTTTTCCAATTGAATAATTTGTTTTCAAAGGTACATATTTTAGCTTCTGATAAAATTGACAGATCTATAGAAATAAATTTAGATAGGGCCCTTTTTACATTTTTCTATCAATCTTGGAATAGAATAGTTTAATTTCTGTGCTTAATATCCTAATTTATAGGTAATTAAAATATATACGAATATGGTGCAATATTGTGATGCTTTAAAAACTGTGAGTTTTGGAGTGTGTGTATATAGTATGAAAATGGTACATGCTCACCATATCTTTTTAGTTGCCCTTAAATTAAAAACCATTAACATTGTGTCAATTGTGTACTACCATCATGTGCATAAATGTTAAAGGTGCATGTCTATTGGCAAATCTGCTTGCTTACAGTGTATATTAATACACTATTTCGAAGTACATTGCAAACTAATTTTTGACAGAATTGCTCTACCCATACCAAGTTTATTAAAAGTAATTTATGTGTGTCCTTCAACTGCTATAGATGAAAGAGTAACTGTTCATTGTAACATAAACTTGGGAATTCAGACATTTGCTTATTTATCAATATAATTGGAATTTGTTGAAATCAAATTATTTCACCTCCTAGAATTCATTTAAATATACACCCCCAAATTTTATTTAACTTGGAATTTTGTTGACATAGGTGAGAGATTTGAAGTAATGCTTAAAATGTCTGAAAATTGATATATTGCAAGTATCTTGCACTGTAAGAATGCAACGGTTCACACTGTGTTTTGCAATCAACCAGTGAATGTCTTATTTCAGCATCTCATTTTTCTGTTGATGATTAATTTTCATCATTTTTAAAAATATTTTTAATCTAGAAAATTTTAAAGTAGATCTGAACTATGTAATCTGCAATTCTGAAGTATGTTCAGATAGATAGTAGTTTAAAGATGGTTGATTTAGAACTGTTGAAATGTTTGCTGGCTTCAAAAAATATGGAAATATTAACAATGAATATAGTTTGCAAAAATATGAAACTACCTGAGAAAATATATAACTGATCTGGATGCTCTTTAATAATTATGCAATTTGTGTCATATCTCTACCATAAGGCCTTTTATTAAGAGATACTGTAGTACTGAATTTAGATAATGATCTCATCCTAGATTATTTCTGGAAAAGTCACGGCAGCTAAATTATCATAAATTCAGGATCAGTTATATTGTTGCAGGCCTAAAGTTGGAGTATGGATAGTTCTTAAGGCTCAGCCTTGCATCTGCTATATTTACTTGGTGCATTTTCCTCACATCATAATTAAACTTCTATTAATAATTCACATTTTTGCAATTTAGGGACAATACATGCAAATAGTACAATAATCTAGCAGATTAAGACAGAGTAGTAACCACCATCTGATTATTATTTTTAATAAAAGCAAAATTCCTGATTTGAGTAGTAGATTTTGCAGTCATCATAGTAAGTGGGGCATAGATAAGCCGTTCTAATCAAGTTTCCTATTCCTACCTCATATATTTTTACATAACTATAGTAAACTTTGTAGCTTGAGTATGTGCAGGTAGAATGTAGTTGATCTTGATTACATTCAAAAAAGGAGTAGGTAGGCTTGGATATGGTTAACGCTTGATGACAAATTGTTGCCAGAAAATTGTTGCCAGCTAATTCACTGTGTGTACTTGTGACATGGCTGTTACTTCACGCTGATGAGATTTTAGGTGTAGGTTTAGCTCTCTAAGCTGATTTGATTCTAAGTATTTATGATACTTTAAAAAGGCTGAAATTTTATTGAACATAATTGGCAGTTATTCACATTCTATAAGTTTATCTAAGTGGCTATAAATGACTAGTTGGAAGTCATTTCGAGCTAGATGTAACACTTTAGTTGAGCTATTTATAATCTACCTAAGTGCCCTTAAAACAGGAGTACAAGTTTTTGTATTGGCTTCAAAGATCAAAATATTAGTAAAACAGCACTAGCTATATATAAATATTCAATAGTCATAAATTAGGTAAGGTTTTTGTATTAGTTTTAAAACCATTTCTTCAATTAAAATTTTAGATGAAATTTATTTCAGCAACTCCAGGGCTGTGAACATGTTGAAAGGTTCTAGATTCATAACCCATTGTGTTCCTCACCATGATTTGTAATGTCTTCTTTTAATCTTTGCTGTTAGGGAATTTCTCAAAAGTTGGAAACAGCTAGCAATTTTTTCTGAGGTCTGAGGGGTGACAAACTGGTGTTTGAGATAACCTCAAGGGCTGTAGAATTCTTATGTAGCATTATTTTCTAGGACTAGCCCTTGAAGTATTATTTCAATTCCGGAAGGGAGAAAAAGAAACGAGAGCAAGCAATTTTCTCATTTAGAAAAAGCAAAAACATCCTCTAATGTATTTTCTTTGTTGAGATTGTGTGGTAATGGTGAGCACAGTAATTCCAGTATTCTTAGTATTGTGGTTTGTGAAAAAAATGCACAACATTTTGATTAGAAGTTGGGTCATTGATACGTTTTGTTCTGGAAGTATTTGTAAATCCAATCTATCTTTAACAGTCAGCTAGAAATGTTTAAAACTTCGTATTTGATTTGCTGGATTAAGAAAGTTATTCATTGCCATTCTTAGCATGCAATCTTGTAATTTAATTGGCAAGGGCATTTTTTACAGAAAAAATGTGTCATTAGGTTAAAAATTAAAGATTTTCAAAATAAGTTAAAATTAATGACGTTTCTTAAGAGAAGGAGGTTCAAGCAATAACCCTATCATTTCAGTAGGACTAATAATATAGTAGCCTTTTCATAATCTATTCTAGACAGAAACAAATTACTTTGCTTTTGAACCTTTTTGGGTTCTGCCAGAGGAAAGTTTTACATGCTTAGCATTGTTTCCAGTCAGTCAAATAACCTTTTCTTTTTCCATTACAGGGGCGTGAAGCTTTAGAATGGGTGATTGGTGAACTAACTTCAACACGAGACAGTATGAAATCAACAATGGCAGCTGCTTCGATGGAAAACTGATGAACTGTCACAATCTTTATTTTTCCATTTAATTTTTTGTTGTTGTTGCAAATACTCCTTACTTTTTTGATATACATATATAGGCAGGCAGGCAGAGAGAATGAGAGAGTCTGTTAATTTATAATCAGTTTTACAGGACACTTTTTTTTCTTAACACTGAAGCATTTGGGGGACCCACTGCATAATAATTAAGCTTATTTTTATGTTTGTATATGGATTCAAGATATAGTTGCCTAATTCCCCGCAGGACATTGACCTCAAATTCAAGCTATTTACATGGATTTCAAACTGAAAGAATGATTGAAGATTAGCCTACATAAATACCAAGCTGTGTTTTGATAAAAAGAGCTATGTGAATACACTTTTGAATGTGCTGCTCTTTTTGCTGCTTGAATCTTAGCATTTATTTTTTTTAAGTACAGTTGTAGTTCTTTGGTGAAGTACATAGGTACAAAAATTATGGAAATTCTGTCAACGTTTTGTTATTTTTTTTTTGTGGGGGTGGGGGTGGAATGCCAATCCAAAACAATGTTTTTCAAATGTGAACAATTTTAACATATGTAGACTTCAACTCCCAGAATTCTGGGAGTTGAAGTCCACATATGTTAAAGTTACCAAGTTGGAAAAACATTGATCCAGAAGAGATATACTATAGAGCAGTGATGGCTAACCTTTTTCTTCTTGTGTGCCAAAAATGGCAGCATGCGCGTGCTGGGATGCACATACGGGCACCCAAAAAAACCCACGTGCTGCGCATATGCCCTCCAATGTGCCCCCCCCCAATTGGGCTGTTTTTCGTCCTCCAGATGGTTTAGAAGGCTTCCCTGAAGACTCCAGAAGGTGAAAAATGGCCAAAAATCAGCTGACCAGCGCGCACAAGTGCACTGGAGCTGACAGAGCAACACCTTGCGTGCCCTCAGAAAGGCTCCACGTGCCACCTGAGGCACACGTGCCATAGGTTCGCCATCACTGCTATAGAGGCATACTGTGATTAATTTCCTTAATTTTGCAGCATGGCCTCTTGTTTTAAGGAAGCCTGTTTGGAGACTATACCAAGCAGTGCTCCTTGGCAAGTTACATTGTTTGTTTCAGGTTTCTGTGGTATTATTTTTGTACTGTTTGTAGAGGGCTGAACAAGAAATACCAACATTTTACCCAGAGATGGGATTCAGCCGGTTTGGACCGTTTCAGGCGAACCTGTAGCAGCAGCCTGCATGTGAGCCTGCTCACACCTGTCCCGGCACTATGTCATCCTATTTAGCCACGTTTTCTAAGCTGCGCACATGCGTGCAAGCCTTACACGCAAGCAAAGTGCATGTAAGGAAGGCCACTCCCATGCGCAGAAGATGCGCAAGCGAAGCAAATGCTAGTGCGCTCACATTTTCGGTGCTGGGCGAACCGGTAGGTAAATTATGTGAAGCCCACCTCTGATTTTACCTCTTTATTTATATTCAAAGCACTGCTAAAAATAGGGGAGAGGATATTTTGCTACAAGATAGTAATCTGAATATTTTCTTGTCAGCTGTTATTTAGTGCATTATTTATTTTGAAATGGATTTGTTCTAATCATTTGTGAAAAGCCAACTAATACCTCAGGGGGAAATAACTAGAAATAAAAATCCGGTAGATATATTTTCATACACTTTGGATAACTTGCTTGCTTAGCTCATTATTTCACATTATGGATTAGAAGGTTGCAAAAAGGTTTTCTATACCAGTCTGTATTTCGCATCCTGCTTTGAGAATTGGATTTATCCTGTATATAGAATTGTGTCTTTCACATGCTGTGAAACTCAAGTTATTGTTCTTTGGAGCCAACAGCCTTCATAAAGTTAGTTCAAATATTGGTTCCAAATTTCAAAATTCAATGAAATGTTCTTTCTAATACAAATTAGAAATAGTTTTATTAATGAAGACAAATTGGAGAACAGCTGTTTTAAGTTATGACAGGAATCTGTAACTTTATATGGATGCAGTAAAAATTGGCTTGAATACTACTACAAAGAAAATTTCATGAAACAGAATTAGTTTTCAATCATTTTTAAAGCTATGTTTTGTTTGCGTATCATTACATTTCATATAATTTAAGGTTTTTTCTACAAGTAATTCACTAAGGAATGAAAACCTGCTTTGTGATATTTTCTCTAGAAATTAGAAGCAGTAAACATTTTAAATTAATAGTATATTCGAATAATTTCAAAGCTTTAAAAGGGGAAGGTGTAAGGCACATAATTGCTTTATTTCCAGTTTTTTCAGAGAAACAAACTGAAGAATGCCTTTACTGTAGGAAAACTACAATCCTATTCCCTATCCGTAACCCTGCTAAATTCTTTCTGTTGCCAAGGCTTTTCCAGTCGATAGATTTATCTATACCACCATTTTACATTAATCATTCATTTGTTGACATTACAATATAATTTGCAACACTAATGGCAGGAATAATTCCTTATTTATGAATGAGACCAACATGGGCTGTAAGTGTCAAAATGTGCAAGATGATGGATGCAACATTGCTGTCTTACTGATTTGGAAATTTCCTATGAACGCTGCTGAACGAATCCCTTCATTAAGAGAAAAGAAGAGCAAAATGTTACTGATATCCAACTTATTCCATCTCACGCTCTAAGAGAGTAAGATAGATAAAAGAAAATTGGCAAGAAAAATAAGTGTCTTAAGATTGTATTTTCAGTTTAACTGAAGAAGTGTAGCCTTTCTGCTCTGCACCACTTCCAACAACTGATGGTGACTGTATAGAGATGTCTTTTCAGGTTCATTATCTGCCAATGTTAGTTGCATGTTCAAATGTTTAGTTCATACTGTCCTTGAATCCATTTGGTCCTTAATTGATCTTGTAACTTCTTCCTTATTTGCATGTGTTTTTTGTTTGTATTTAAAAATTCCTCAGTGTAAATGAAGACAAAGCTATGTATCTTCAAAAGATGAAGTATTTGGAATAGATGAAACCGTTTATGCCATGAGCAGGGACATCTGTGCAAATTTTATTTTCTACCTGGTTGGCTATTAAAATAGAAAAAGACTATCTTCCCTGAGAATGGGGTCCAGTTTCTAGAATAAAGAAATATTGATTTTAATAGAGATGAGTAGACTGATTATTGGAAAACGTTTAGTTTGTTTTCTGTTTCGGACAGTCACATAGCAATCTCTGGTTTACATTCTTTTAGTTAATTTAGAAAACTGCCATGATTGATGAAAGACACCAACTACTTTTCAAATAACATTTCTGTAGTGAGGGGAAACATCGAGGCACTCTATTCTAGGTCTATTCTATTGTATTCTACTGTTTGCCTTTGGCGGTCTGTGCACCTTCAGCGTTTAGTCATGCCAGCCACATGACCACAGCGATGTCTTTGGACAGCACTGGCTCTTTGGCTTTGAAACGGAGATAAGCACCGTCCCCTAGACTTGGGAACGACGAACACATATGTGCGAGGGGAACCTTTACCTTTTTAGTCTTGGTCATTATTTTGTGATTTGATTGTGAGTTCTACAAAGCGGCAAATCATTTGATCTCAAGTGTTAAATGCCCTAATTTCTGAAATTATAAATTAATATGACCCACCTAGAGATGGCAAAAAAGACTTGTTTTCTTTAGGAAAGCAGTCTGTTTTTATGTCAGTTGTTGAACAGAATAACCATATGTTAAGTCATAGAAACTAAAAAAAAAACGCTAGCAAGGGTAGCAAATGTTCTCGAATGAATCACTAAACTAAAGAAAAGAGTGCATATTTTGTGTGACCCACAGTATGAAACTCTTAAATTAAACCAATGGGGAGTACATAAAATGGTGTTTATATTTAAAACTCTAAAGTAAAACAAAACTATTATCTCGGGTTTTTTCCTAAAAGCTAGAAACCATACATTCAGACCAACAAGGGTAATTCTTATTTCCCTCGAGTTTTATCCTATCCAGGGCAATCCACTCCCAGAAATATAATTTATAAAAATGGTCCTAGAGATTATAACATTTAAAATGTTTTTGTGTATGTGCATAATAAGATAGTATTCAGGTGACGAGACAACAAAAACAATATTACAACCTTTTAATGAGTTGATTAATCCATAAACTGCAGGTGAATATTATGTAACAGGAAAACAAGCAGAAAAAGAATTATTGCCTTTTTCATTTACAAATTGTTATCCATCAGGGTAGCCAGCATGGTGACATAAGAAGGTAGATTAAAGAATTTATAGTTCTGCTTCCTTTTTAAATCATCGCCAAGTACCATTGCTGGTTCAGGAACACAATAAAGAAAACTAAACAAGTGTGCAATTTTTTTCCTTGTAAGCACCCTGACTTTTAGTGACCTGTATTGTATTTTGTTTTTAAAAAAACAGCTATGTAGACGATAGTAGGAAAAAATTAGAAAAAATTATTTTGACTTCCCCCCCCCCCAAACATATTGTCTATTGGCAGAGAGGAAGCCTATATAACTTCTCTTTCATTACCAACATTTTCTCATTTATAGTGCAAGATAAAGTCATCACTGCAGTAATAACTACTTTCTGAGTATATGAAGCCTTATCATTTTTTAAATATCACTATAACATACAATGGCTTTATTTTAAATCCAGTTCTAGTAAACTCAACTTTCTCCAATAATCCTTCATGCATTTGATTTTCATTTGTTCCTATTTGTACCATGATTTTTCTTCTATCTTTGGGGTGAGCACAGCTCTCTCAGAAAGCAAGATTTAAAACATAGAAGAAAGTCAATGAAGAAAAAAAAGGGCAATAATTTCCCTACAAATACATGTCTACAAAGCTTTCTTTTTTGCAATATCTTCATTTATGGAATGCAAAAAAAAAAAAAGTCTTCAGTCAGGAACAAAATCTAAAATGTGAATGTCATTATCTTAATTTGAATATAGAGTCATCTCTGTACAAGCGAAGAATTACTGTTCTTGACAGCCAGCAGCAGCTCCCAGCAAAGGGTTCTTGCTGGTGGAAAGCTGAATACCTAATTTCTATAGCAACTCTCTGTGTCATCTCATCAAAGCTTTAGGATTCCCCCAGTCTTCCAGATCAGATTTTGAGAAATGGACATTGGCAAATAGAATTGTGCTGTGGTTTCCCCCTATGAATTCAGTCAAATCAAAGACTTCTGTATCCAATCCATAGTCGTTAAAGTGACCTTGTATTTTAATTCTTATTTCTCATATCTTCATGCATTTAAAAAGTGTACAGTTCTATACATGCCAATGGGCTTTGAAGCTTAATGCACAGCATTGTGATACAAGGTCAGATGCTGGAATGTCTTAAGATGTCCTATGTTTCACTTGTGAATAGCATGGAACTGCAGAAAGACATTTACTTGATGTACCTTCCTAGTGAGTGGTAGGATAGGATTCTGACCCACCCAAGAGTTCATCTCACCCAAGAATTCATCTAATTCTCTTATTGGTTGGAAAGTGTGGTGGCTGCCAGATCTAATTTTAGGGATGGTCTTTTTTTAAGTTTCCCACTTTTGGCAAGAATGGATCTTAGAAACAGGAAAGGAAAATCATATAAACCATAGGAATGCAAATAACAGAAATATGTAACTTGTAAATGGTTTTTAGCGAGTTCATGTAACTTTGACACACATCACGTGATGATCAGGTGTGCTTTCAAAATCAGTACAGTAATCCAAGTCTTCTATTTGATTTTTCCCTCCTGGGGTGTATTTTTCTTTTGAAAGCATGTAGTCATGGAACATTTGGCTTGTGGAACAGCTTTGTCATATTCTCAAACCAATTAGGCACACAACATTTGTGCAAAGCATTAAAAAACAATCACTTCACAAAGTGGACCTAAATACCCTTCTGCATTGACGCTGCCATGTTCTCTGAAAGGCTCAGGACAAATATTTTGAAAACTTTTTCTTATGAGAGACACACTGTGAAAACCTTCAAAGCAGTCAAACTGCTGGAAGAGTCTGTGCTTTGGCAAAGGATTAACTTGGGTTTAAATTACAAAACAATTTGAGGTAGAGAAGAGAGCCTCAGTTTAATAAAATTCCAGTCAGATGACGAATGGATTTGTTTTTAAAATTATGGGACCTTACACTGGAGCTGATTTTGAATTACATAGTATATGTTGATTGCAAGCAATCACTGGGGGATAATGTATAAATAGATTTAAGCCCAGCTATAAAGAAAAAGGAAAAAGGGAAGTAATAGATTTTAATTTATACAATTTCTTCTTCAGTAGGCTTTGCCTTCACAGAAATAAGTTATTCAAATCAGTTCTGACATTTATATTGTGAATGTAAGCATAATGTAATTATGACAGGTGATCAGAAAAATGGAAAATATTACAACTGTCTATTCATTTTTCAGCTCACAGTATGGAATTTTGGGGTAAACAATTTTTTTTAGTACAAATTGGTAAAACATTGTCTATATATGACAGCTAAATACAGATAGACCTCAACTTATAACCATTGTCACTGAAAAAAGTGACTTACACTTTTGACTGCCGCAAGCATCCCCATGGTCATGTGATCAAAATAAAATCCACACACTTGGCAGTCAGCATGTATTTTAACGATGGTTGCAATGTCCTGGGATCACATGATCACCATTTGTGACCTGCCCAGCTGGATTCCAACAAGCAAAGTCAATGGGGGGGAAACTGGATTTGCTTAACAACTGCATAATTCCCTTAACTGCAGTGGTTCATTTAACAACTGTGGCAAAAAAGATTGTAAAATTGGGCTTCTCATTTAACTTGCTTAGCAATGGAAACTCCAATCCCAATTGTGGTAGTTAAGTCGAGGATTGCGGTACCTCTATTTCTCCTGTGCAGCCCAATACAAAATCTTTCATTTATTCATTTCATTAGTACATCAAATATATGTAGGCAACTATCCAATTATTGTCCTAAAATTTTCAGGTTAATCTCACATACTAGAATTTTGTAAATACTTTGCTAGGAAATAAATTGATATATTTATATAATACTTCATTTTTTGTGTTATCCTTGGCCCCACATAAAACACAAAAAAATGTGAAAACTATGGAAAATCTTTGCCGATAAAGAGGATTTAATAAAATACTGTAGTATTTCATTAAAGTATTCTAGTCTATGGTTTCTGTAGAAAAAATAACCTATTTTTATTTTGTAATGAGAACTAGGTGATACAGCTAGAAGATCAGCTGCATTGGAAGTGAATGTACAATACGGAAAAATTCTGCGTAACTCAGAGTAATAAGGACTACCAGCTTGATGATAGAGCAATACTTTGCTTTCTTGATATATGTGTGTAGATTTTAAGTTAAAAGAGAGCAAAGAACCTAAGATAAATTATTTGCTGATGAAAAGAAATGATTACTAATTACCTTGCAGCTTGTCAGTAATCACTCATGTCACAACTCTAACATAGTTTTCAATAAATTTCAAATATCTATGATCTTGTAGGATCATCAAATCTTTCAAGATTTCTTGTATTATGCATGAGATTTTAGTTATTTAATTTTCTAAAATTATACCTAATATATTTAATATTTATTTGGGATATTGCATAATCATGCCTCTTTCCTGGAAAGATTGCTGACTTATTTTTATTGTTATTTTTTTATATAGTTACGGTAGTTCATCACAAGATGGTTGTGTCATCTACAATTTGTTGTGACAATTTCTATGAGAGCCCAATATTTATCTCCAAAGTAGATGAATTCTTGATCCTTGGATATTAAATTTAACATTCAGAATTTCAGTTAGGTAATGTAACAGTAAACTGTTTGGGGTATTCAAGGAATAATCAAATCAAAATATTAATGCTCAAGGATTAAGATGACAGAATACATTTTAATAGTATATTTCATAAATAGTATCTGGTTGGTAATTAATATAAGAAAAATTTGCCTATTTTGGAAGTGAACTGAGGTGTCACTCATTCCTTTTATAATATAAAAATGCAACCTTTTTTCTATCATATATTGTATTTTGATTCTAAACATAAGCTAGGTCATTAAAACAGAACAGAGTAATTCCACTGATGGTCTGCAAACAGTTTAAATGGGCTGCTATATATATATATGCTTTATATATATATATAACCCAATTCCATACTAAGTGCCAGTTTTGTTTTAAAAAATCTGACTATAAAACAGTGCAAAAATGTGATGTTCAGTAGTATTTTAACTTGAAAACATTCAGTGTTTCTCCAACCTTTTGAAAACAAGGGGGGGAAAAACACTTCTTAATCGAGACACATTGTCCCAAATTTTTCCAGGAAAAAATATTTACAGCCAAGATGCTTACCCCTGAAAAATGGGGTTAATAGACATGCTCCCATATTCTTAGTTGCAGCAGTACTTATGTATTGCTCTATAAAACAAATATACATATTTATCTTAACTTTCTCAGGATTATTACCCAGAGAACCCTAGTTTACAAAAGCTCATTCATATTAAAAACTAAACGTATATTGCATTCTCTATAAAGGGTTTTGTTTTGTTTATTTATAAAAGCTACAGGCAACACTACCACTAATATTCAGAGTACATTCCAAATAGGAGAAAAAATATTATTTTGAACACACTAATTTTATTACAGTATAGCAGAAGCTGCAGGAAAATAATTACTCATCCAGTCTTCCAGCTTATTCAGTATTTTATACTGAGATGGTATGGATTGATCAACCATTTCCAGCATATTAGCAAATCGTTCTTAATCTTGTGCTATCAGATATTAAGTTCTGTACATTAGGGGACAAGATATGTCAAAATAACAAAATATGATTAATATTTAATTGGTAGCAAATGCCAATAGGGTTTACAAATGTACTAACACCATAATCTAGTTTTTCTTTAGATCTATCTACATATATATATATATACATACATACATAGACACTCATCTTAAAAATAACTAAGGGATAAATAGGAAAAATACAAATAAAGACTTCCTTTGTACACTGAACATATACAAGTAGACAACAATCTAGAATAGTTGCTTTCCTCCAGTAAAACAAGCTTAATCGTTGATCTGGTGGGTAGGACAATTTCTGATTCTTTTTATAAATTATATAGAGCAGGGAAACCAATAAGCTAATGAAAATGTACATGAATTCAAGTAGAACAAAAGAAAGAATGATGCTCTGGTTTTGATGAGTTTTCTCAGAATCTCATGAAGAGTAAATAAAGGGAAAGGCACAAGATTCAGATTTCATTGATAGTCCTCTCAGAAGGACAGTATTCGGAAGTGCCTGGAGATGACATGTAGAATGACTGTGTTTTCCTTTTTAATCTGGCTCGTTTGTTAGCCAGAGAGAGGCTGCGGCGGCTTGAATTAATGATTTCCGAAATGAACTTCTTGCAGTCCACACACACCTCCATGGTGCTCCAGTCCTCCATTAGTTCTTTTGGAAAAAATGGTTCTTCATTTGACTTATCTACAGACTTTGACTTTGAGGACAACCTAAAAATAAAAGAACAATTCTGATATTATTAGTACCATTCATCTTTCCAATCGTTCTAAAGAATTTCAGAAACCTTTTCAAGATATTCGGGTTCTTAACATTTGGAGTAAAGAGAAAGAAGAAACTAAGTAAGTCACCTGAATTTCTTATGGTTATTTTTATTAATTTGTTTGTTTCTGCCTTTGAGTCACTGTTGACTCCTGGCGACTGCCTGGACAAGTCCCTGCATTTTTCTTGGCATGGTTTTTTGGAAGTTTGTCACTGCCTCCTTCTCAGGACTGAGACAGAATGTGACTGGCCCAAGGTCACCCAACAACACAAAAACAACCAATTTTATATAATCAGAACATTTAATCTCCAGGAAAAAAATTGCTCGTAAGAAAAGAAAAACTTAACAAATGAATTATAAAAGAGGGCAAGAAGGGCTAAGGTATTTCAGTAAATATATTCAAGAAAGGAAAAGTGCAAATGTAATGAAAATAGGATGTAGCTGCAGAATATAAATTAAATAATTTTTCTATATCTTATTATGCTGCTAGTTACTACAGTTTACCAGACACATTTGCCATTTTTAAATTTCTTGTGGAGCCTTAAATACACAGTATTTTAGCTTAAAACGTGCTGTGCAGGAAAAGTATATTTTCTTTCATTTTACTACAGCATGAAATTACATTTAAAACTGGCTGAAAGAGATACAAAAGATTACATTCTTCATTTAACCTGAGATTCTCACAGCTACATCACACTCACCTATAAGGAAGGTAGAAGGTCAATCGAAGGGTTTTTCTCCCCAAATTTATTATAGTGTCAAAAATATGGCTATTTGTCTGGTAGAGATAAATTTACACTCAATGCAATGAGCTCATGGCACCCAGGAAATAAACCCTGTTCCAAGACCAAAATGGCTGAAGTAGAGATGCTTGGATAGCCACAGCATGTGTAGACATATTATTCTGGCATGTGGTAGCATTGCCCCACATCCCAAAAAGTCCTCTTGCTACCTGACAGACTGAGGGAAGGAGGACCTCATTTCAAGAATAAGACAGATGTTCCCACTGGAGAGAACAATCCTTGGGTGAGAGACCCATTTATTTACTAAGAAGACTCCTATGGTTTTTAAATTTTATTTTAAAAGCCTTTATTGCTAAAAAAAATTGTATGTGACGGAATTGTCTTGGCGATATCTCCGCGATATTTCTGTCTCCTCTGTATTCAATATACATTACTACTTACTACGGTAATTATATACACATACTTAACTTCTTATACACGCTTACACTTACATACTATAATACATATATTGCCTTTTGTTTCAATCTATGCATCCTTGTTCAGACAGAGGGTTTCTGACAGACATGTGGTATGACAGATTGGAGAGGAAGGAATAATAGATGTAACCAAGAGATAAGAGCTTGTTGGTATCTCATAAATAGCATGATGTCCAGATGACAAGAAACAATTCAAAATATTCCAACACACTCTGTCTTAATGAACTTACTAATGAGGTTTGGAAACTCTGCAGTTTCCTAAATTGTATATTTACTCCTTATACTAGAATTAAAGACACTTCATTTAAGTTTAAGTTTCCCTGAGTTTGCCCAGTTGTGTAAGCTTGACATATAGATCACATCATGACTTGCCTATTTGGTACAAAGGCATCTAGGCATCATGAGTCAGCTTGATGTAAATTACTAGATAGTGCAAGGAAGGAACAACTGTCATTTTGTTGGCACCAATAATATAAGGAAATGTAGTTTGATAGTCTTAAATTTAGGTTGCCAATAACAGACTGTAATCCGAGACAAGTGTTTTCAGAAATGTTACCTGTTCCAAATACAGGAGTCAGAATGTATGTGAGATGATGGTGTCAACACAGGGGTTTATACAACTCATGATTCAAAAAGGTTTATATAGAAATAGCACTTAGACTTGTATACTGCTTCATAGTGCTTTACTGCCATTTCTAAGCAATTTACAGAGTCAGCATATTGCCCCCAACAATCTGGCTCCTCATTTTACCAACCTCGGAAAGATGGAAGGCTGAGTCAACCTTGAGCCTGGTGAGATTTGATCTGCCAAATTGCTGGCAGCCGGTGATCAGCAGAAGTAGCCTGCAGTACTGCACTCTAACCACAGCTCTTTTTTATATATACACAAAAACCTTCCAAGAAGGATGCCTCGGTTGTCTGCCTTCTTCACAGAACATTATGCTGTACATCACAGAATGTTATTCTGGAAGGTGTTAACAGGAATGGGAAGGGGAGGTGTTCTTTTGAGATCTGCCTAAGAGTTTGTTAAAATATTATTTATTTTAAGATAGGGAAAACATTTAGATAATAACAACTTCTAGAATTCTTTCTCAGCCTTTAGAAATAGCTATACTCTAGGTCGTGTGACTGGCCAGGAGAGAGGAGTGGGGGTGGGGGCTTAGAATTGAAGTGTTGGGAACATTTCAAGTGACTGACCAATTGCCTCTTTCATATTGGGAGGAGAAATTCCAAGGTGTAAATTTATCTGGAATCTTTCTCTATAGTCTCTGGTTAAATCCAGCCATTTTGAACTCCACATTTCTAGCTTCTTCTCCATCTCTAATTTGAATTAGTTGCATTAATATCCATTAATTTGGAAAGAAGAAAGGGGAGAAAGAAATGTTTTCTCTCCCCCATTATTAATTATAAGCATAACTTACCTTGGTATGCCCTTCAGTGACTTATGATGGCTGATGGGAGTTTTATCAGGCCTCATAAAGCTTTCTCCTTTCTGTAACGCAGAAGGTCCCAGGGAAAAAATTGGAAGGGTGGAATATGGCTTTGATGGTAGGCGCATCTATCATAAAAGCAAGGGAACAATGGTGAGATATAATTGCCCTGAGACTGCAAATGCCATACCATTTATAGCACCCTACTCCAATATATTCTCAATAATATTGTATTCACTTAATGAATCTTAGTAAAATGCTATGATAACAAAGCTTTCAACTATCTTGTAAGTATAATATTCCAAGGGCAAGTGCAGACTCTCATATCCACAACTCATCATTAAAGTTCATTGCATGACATTTGACCACTAACAATATCTCATTCAAAAAACCTCTTCTGTTTCTTTAGGGATAACATTGGAAAAGGATAAAATTAGAGACGGAATACTATATATATACTATATACTATATATATATACACTAACTTGAATTCCAAAAGAAAAGGCAGAATTTAAAACTAACAAATAAAAATGAAATATTTAAACAAATAGAAACAGTTTAATAAACAGATTTTAGATTGTCGTTTTTAAACTTACTTTTTTACAGCACTGTGAACATACAGGCCTACAACATAAAAAAAAGATTGGCTTTCTTAGTTCAAAGTAAAATTCTCTCTGGGGTCTATATTGCATTTTTCTTATAAAAATATTTTAAGAGTTACATACTATTTTGGAAATTCACTGGTTATTTTATTTTTTTAGCATGAATAAAAAAACACAGAAAAAAAGCCAGAAGATTGGAACTGGATACAGAAGCTTGTTTGCCCTTTCTAGATTCATCCCAGCTTCCCATGTGGGCTATTAGTTCTCTTTGGAAATAAAGAGGAGAAACCTCAAAAGCCAAAATGAGCATCTTTCAAATAGTATGCTCACAGATTTTGGGTAATATTTCGCAATCTAAAACCAGAAAGGGAAGGAACAAAAATTTTCTACAATTCTCTTTCCCTAAGATGATTTTGAAACTGGACAAAGATTTAACTTGAGATTACATCAGATTCTTATTTCAGAAATGCAGAAAGCAAATTATAAATGTGTGTTATGAAAAATTCAGAGGAGTGTTATACTTCAGAGCAATATAACAATCCATGTACAGTATAAATGCATGCAGTTTGTATGCAGGCTTACAAGACCAAGACCATTAATCTATTTTCTCAGTAAAGATGTCTCGTGCTATTTACTCATTTTATATTAGCTGGCATGAACATCATATGCCATAATTAGCATTGTGAACTGCAAAGGTTTCCAACTTATATCTCTAAGGGTGCAAACCTTTAATCTGTTTAAATTCTTCTTTACTCTCCAAAAGTTATCTTTCCTCCTTCCTTTCATATGCAAAACCAATAATAACAATTTTTTAAAACATGGTTTAATAAGTACTTCATTTCTATCATTGCATTAGTCAGCAATTTTAATGACAGCCATGTGCTTACCTTTTACAAAACTGACAAGTATAGGACCAAGTGAAGAAAGAAAATCTTCTTGTGCGACAACAAAAGCAGAGCTACAAAAATTAGAAATAAGACTATTAATGTCTGTAAACAAACCTCAGCAAAGATACATTACATAATCAATTGTATGCTTAATTTAATCACTTTAATAACATTTATTAAAATAAGTTTTTCTCACTCTATAAAATACTCATTAAATGGTTTTATAATCCTTTGCTAACTGACATATGATCTTCTATGTTAAGCATTTTGACAGCATAATAGGGAAGCACGCTGACAAAGAAGAACTACCACTGAGTTCAAGAACTAGATTCAAACTTATGCTCTACAGAATTCTACAGATGTTTGAGAAATGAAGATGGTGATTTATGTACTGATTTTTGTTCCTTTCCTCTCTGAATTTTGCCCAAGGCTTTATATATAAAGCTACTCCAGAAAGCTAAACGATATTCAGAACAAGATATGATAAAATCTGCAACAATCACTGTTGTGCCCCCTATTGAACATTGGTTAAAAAAGGCAGTCTTCTATTTTCAGAAGAATAAGTCTCAATTTACAGATCTAATCTTTTCCTTTTGCACAAATATTTGAACCCATCTCTGCAAATTTTAACTTCCTCTGTATGATAATTTCTTTTCCATATGCCGCTGTCTATATTTGTGGAAAATCAACACAATTAGCTGTACCTTTCCCTTCTTTAGGGCAGTATAGACATCTTTGTATTGTTGATACTTCTCTAATTCTGCCTTTACCAGCACTTGACGGATATGCATTACTTCTTCGACTGTGAGAGCCAGGCATTCCACCGGGTAGCAAAATTCCTCCTGAAAGCAAAAAAAATTGTTTTTCAACTGTCTTTCTCAGAGCATTTCCCATCTATCCATGTAAAGAGCCAGCCACCTGGTTAGTAATTTTAAAAGAAATAGATTTTACCATCAAAATCAGGGAACATTTATATGATCATAGGCATCAAAATAGCAAAGACTTCAGATATGCAGGCTAAAGAGTTTGTCCCTGAAAAAGCCTTTGATGGTTATTAAGCCAATCATTATGATGGTGTCTTTGATACCTTAAGATGCCTAGAGAAGCCGAAGAAACAGTTAGTAATCCAATTCAGAAGAAATTTTTATTCCGTGGTATTTTTTAACTTACAGTAAAATTATATGTATTATTTCCTTTATAGAATATTTAAACAATTAAAGTTGCAAATTTGTACATCTTGTACACATGCTGTTAGCATGAATATCAATCCATTACAATTTGTTATAAGAAGTAGCATATAGAACATTTTTTTCAACATTAAAACACCATAACGGGTTAATATTGAGTAAATCACCAGAATTGCTGATACCAGAGAATAAAAATGCACATCCCAAATTCACCTCTTTCATAGATTCTTCCCATAGATTTTGTTGAAAGACAGAATTCTTGCCCTAGGTAATATATTTGTTGCAAATAATATGGTTTCTAAATTATATAAAATGATATGCTAACCTTATTTTACTCAGTGAAAGAAAGACTACAAAGTTGGGAGCAAGAGGAAAATAAATAATCAGTAGTCTGCAGATCAATTAGGACATTCATTCATAAGCAATCTATGTTGCTTATAGCTCTTAGGAAAAATGGTACAAATTCATATTATAAATGCAGCATAATGCTGCAAAATCCAAATAATTAGACCAACAGATACGATGCTATTTTAAGTAGCTTATAATTCTGTCTTTCAGTTCAGAAAAAAATTACAGTGCAGAACCGATTAAGAGAATGTACCACAGCCACCATATTTTAAAGAACAGCTGTCTTACCTATCTAAAAATGGATCTCAAATACAAACTTCATCTTGGTCAAGATGCTTACAAATTGTGCCTTTTCTATCATTAATTTATCCATACTGAAGATGACGGTTTGCCATACTATATCAATCTTAGTATTACAGTGTAAAATGTTATTTTCCCCTACCGCATGCTAAAAGTCTTCATGTTTTATAGGCGTTCATATCTTTTCATCTTTTGCTTTCAGTTTTATTTATTTTCTGCTTTTACAGAATTATCTAACTTATTTTAAAATAATAATTTTTTTAGTGTTTTAAATTTCCATCACAAGTGTCTAGTCACGGGCTCCAAGGCTCAATACATAAAAGTTGCTTTATGATAGGATATATACGATTACCCAGGAAAAAATATATCAAAGAATATGATGGTAGGATTATTTATATTAAATGTTGATACTTCGTAATCCAAAATGGTTTGCCACCAACATATTTGAAGGATTGTTGCCTTTGTATGAAGAAATCCATATCTGAATGCCTTGCTCAATCACTGATACTAAACTATATCTGGCTATTGTGCAGATCAATGAATGCAGTGCAGATCAATGAAAGTCCCTCTCCCCAAAAAATATTAACAATGATAATTGTTAAATACTGTCGTTATATTCAACTATTTAAATGATTAGTTTAAATTATTAAACAGCCTGTCTTTTGTTGCTTATTTCATAACCTTGTTTAAAACTCCAATGCCCTTTAAGGACTGATTAATTAGAAAAGGAGTGGGAGTTGGAACTAGTTCCTTCTTATCTATTTCCCAACTGTGTTTTTCTTCCCCAAGGTACAACATGGTCCAATAACTTTCATGATCAAGTAGATATTCCATCAAATACATAATGTATTATTGTATTAATGTAAATAGTGGTATCGCTGAGAAATTACTAGCTTATTTATTTATTCATTTATAAAATACCATCAAATTATAAATTCATAATTTTTTGTCTCAGAAATATGACTTTTTAAAAAGTGCTTCTTTAAGTGAACATCTATAACATCAGTATGAAAATGAGAAGTCATGTTTGGAAATGTTTGGTACAGAGAGAACATGTGAGAGTAAAGCTAAGTTGCTGTTCTCTGTCAAACTGGTCAACTCAGCTCTTTCTCCTGGCTTTATTATATGTAATAAATTATTAAAGTATCAATTAATAGTTTTTGCTAATGCTTATTACATATTACACTGGACAATTGAAATGTTTCATGTTATAATGGTAAAGCTATAACCATGAAGTATGACATATTATTTTCTAACTGATTTTTAGTTCTTTAAATCTTGAAGAAAATGTTGCATCATGGTCTTCTCAGTATAGCCTCACTGATGCTTATTTTGAATAGCATATTACCAGAGTGCTTGTTCTCTTAATGAAAGCCTGGCTGTACTTCAAACTCTTCACATGTACACATTGATCCTAACATTCATTCAAAAACAATTGTGCTTGTTGTGTGGATACTAGACGTGATACAGACGCTCTTGTTCCAAAACAGAAGTGACCTATATGCCTGGATGGCTTCATGTACATGTGGCTACTAAATCCTTCATATAGGAATAATCCATATTTAAACCTTCAATCATACAGCCGCTCTGGCTTTACTTTAAAAGCATTTTGAAGTACTACTAGAATTTTACATTTGACATTTTACAACGAAAACTAATAGAGAGCAATTCTTTAGAAAGTTCTCCAGCCTCAAAGAATATTAGGATAGTAGTGCTGCTAAGACTTTTCTTCCAAAACATTATTGTATTATTGATAATAGATTAAGATCATTCCTGATGCAGTTGAACTAATGTTTCTTTTTCATTAGAGGCAATTCAAGTAGCTGCTTGCAGGATGGATACAGTAGTTTACCAAGCTAAAGTCCTCAGACAACTCTGAATTAGTTTATTATTATACTGTCAACTACAGAAGACTAATATAATTACTATTAAATAGCACATACTAAATATATTCATAGTTTGCAGGTGAAGACTATAGTGAAATAAAAAACTTTATAATGATAACGCCAACGTATTTGTTTATTTTTGGTCCAATCCACTGAGAAAAATGCAGTAATTTGTGTAAAAATGTTCAACAATGTTCAACTATGTTGACATGAACTCATAAATGTTCTTAATTGTAAATTTTACCATCTGTATATCTTAGTTTGGTTAAGATTTCATTTACTGCTTGGCATATATTTATCTGTACGTAAATATACATTGAAAGATTAATTTACAGGTATACTGTGACAACTTGGCCAAAATTGACATGTATGATTTTATGAGTTTGAATACATTCTTAATTTTTCTAAACTATTTCTCTAATCTTGATATATATATATATATTAACTTCTAAAAAGTTAAGATCGTAAAAAGCTCCTCTCTAATAAACTTCTGATGTTACATTCTAGTTTGATTACCTTTCCCAGACAATTTCAACTTCCAGGCAAATTGATCAGTGAATCTATGCATGCACAAAAGAGTTCTGCAGGCACCGAAATCAATTTTAATCAGAATCCAGTGAAATCCTAAACCGTTAATGTCTTGCGACACCTTAGGAATCTCTTCCCATTGGATGGGAAGGAAAGATTTCTAGGACAGATTTACAAAGCTCACAGTAGGAGGCAAACCTTTGAGGCTTTCCACTGGTTAAAAACTCTTTCACATAGATAATACAGAGTTCTGGCTATTCCAAACAAAGCTGCTTCAAAAGGATGGGAACTAAGTTGAGAAGTTGTATGTATGGTTGAAAAAAGGGTCTTCCTTGGAACCTGAGCATTAGATAGGAAGCAGAAAAAGGAAGGCTAAACATAAATAAAGCAGTTGTCTACCATTTTAGATAATATAACCCCAGCATTCATATTTCTTTATTTCTTATTGGGAAGAAGTAATACAACCAGAATTACTATACAACATAACACAAGATCCCTGCTAATTCTGTTGGAAGAAACCATCACAGGATAAGCTCCCTGCTAATTCTAGTGGAAGAACCCATTCAACTTTCTTTTCAGTGGAAATGAGGATTATTTAAAGGTGGAATTTCTTTCACCAGAAGATAAGCAGTGACAATCCATCAATCCTGAGGGAAGGAATGAAGAAGGAGGCTGTTAAATTTAACATAGGGTAACGTGACCTTATCTATGCCATCTTCTTTATACTTTGAGAAACTGTAGGCTTAAAATTGTAGTATTAATTTTCTATTTTTTCTTAAATATAACTTTAATGGTACTATTACATGATAGTGAAACAGTTATTCAATTACAATCAATAAAGTATTACAAAATGATATTTACGGCTTTTCCTAAAAACAAAAAAATACATGTGATATCAGTTATTTTCCTAAGAAGAAAGCATAAGCTCAATAGGTATATACTTATTTTTTGAACAACATAGCATACTTTTTCAATTGCCATTTTGCATAGCAGGATTCAGCCTCATAAACAAACACAATTACTGGCATGGGACTATATTCATTGTGTTTATTTCAGTTAAATGTGCTATTTAATTTTTAAAACTTTAAACAGATTGCATTCTGTGTATGTAGATTTTGGTCCCAACTCTAGTTGACTTCTAGAAATTATTTTAAGTTGGAACTTTTTTATTGGATGTTTGGGCTCCGGTACCAACTTTGCCTATTTTTGAACGTTGAGTTTTTTTTATTTTCAATTTTATCAATATTATTGTTTTTTAATGTTATGATTTGCTACGAGTCTTTATAGAATTGTGACAGGATACAAATGCGCTTAATTGAGGGTTCAGTTTCTTCCATATTTGTAGCCCTGGTATACATCCAAATGGAAATCTTCAGGGAACTACCAAGAGATGATAAAAAATAAAGTTATAGAATATCACAATATTACAATAACATGTTTAGCGGGCAGGTGGGAAGGCCTATCAAGTCTAAAACCATTGTAAGTTCAGGCACTAGAAATTGTGATATTTTCAGGAAGTGTTGATGTATGCTGAAATTTCAATCATTTCAATCACTTCCTCCTGGGAATGTGGGAATTTTGGCAAATCACTATAGGATTGAGTAGATTCTGCTGCTTTGTGATCATTCATTCTATTTTAAATTTGTTAACGCATTATAACTGCCTTGTTTTTAAGGAAACCAATATATAAAATGTTTAAAATAAATAAATACTTACAAGAAGTCTCCTCATTCTCATAAGACCAAACAACAACAGAAATATGGGGTTTTCCTTTCAGTACAAGATATAAAATATGAAATTATTTCTTATTCAGGAACTTCTGTAGTTTTAATGTTTAAATTAACATTGATTACCACCTCCCCCTATTTGTACACCATTCCAAGAAACTGATTTAGCAAAGCAAATGCCATTTGTGATACTGATGCTGCTCTGATTGCTCTTAGAGGCTTATCTTGACCCCAGTGAGTTCTGGTAGATGGCAATGCCATCCTTTCTTGTCTGAATGAAGGACTTTTCTAGCTTGTTCCTCTCAGAACAGATGAAGAAGTCCAGAATAAATTGTTTCTGAGATCATGCCATACAAACCCTGGAAAAAAGCATCCATAATTTGTTAGTCTGAACTACTTTTTGAGATAAGACACCAGAAATAATTAGTTTATATTATCATGTGGCTTATTTTCTAACAATCCACAATTATGAAAAATTCTGACTTGATGTTTTATAAAAACACAAGTAGTTATACGTTTTATTATTATATTCAGAGTTCTTGTTCTACTTTTAATCTCAAAAATAAGAATCGCTAAAATAAGAATATAATTGTCAAATAGTATTACGGTAATTTTGCTAAAACAAACCAAGTTATAATCTGACTTTTTCTGGTGATAATATTTTTAGGATCATTTAAGAAAAAAAACCATGATGGGCCTTATAAATCCAAAGACAACTTCTAAAATTATATGATTTCTTTAAAAGAAAGATGAGACTGGACTTTTCACAGCACATCTATTAGAATTGCCAGATATCTCAGAAATGATAAAGACTGTTTCTGTAATTGGGCCTTCATTAAAAACAACTTTTATGTAGTACATAAGAAATAACTGCTACACAAGTTTTTTATATTTTGGAATGCCTGCATAGCTATACTTCAAAGAATTTTCACATGTACAAAACCATTATTCGCATAAAGCTACTTCTTAGAAAATAATTGCTTTTGTTCTATACTCTGCATATGGAATTGACAAATGCATTTAAGATTATCTCGGATCAGGAAGTGAATTCAAGCCAAAATGCATTTAATTTCTTGAGAAAGCAGCTCTGCTCTATGAATTAGTCGCGGAATGCAAGTTAACTTTAGCATGCTAAAAAAATTGGCATCCAAATCAGATCCTCTTGAGCAAATGCAGAATAAAGTGGCTTTTTATTAAAATCAAACACACCTCTCTTCCTAGAACCTGAATTCTTTCACTCTTTTATCAATTTTAAGAATTCTTTTTACAAAAAAAATTGATCTTACTTATAAAAATACAAGGATTTAGCATTCTGCTAGCTCCTAAAACAGGCATTTCATTCTCTTATGACAAGGAGTTTGTTTTTTTGAATCTACTTTCAGATAAAGTCACCTAACTGAATGTGCTGTATTTTCTTTTGATCCTTAAATAGATTCAATAGTACTACATGACTACATGGTATTCTAGGCTCTTTAAACATCATATGAGAAAAACTTCTCAGCTTTCAATAACAGATTAAAAATATGCAAAAAACAGCAGCCAAAAAATTCATTTTCATGTACCATATAGAAGACATTTTACTTGGAGATATATTAATTTTATTAGCAAGTTTATATAAGAACATCAGCAATTAGGCACAACATTCAAATCCTGAATTTAAAAGTTCAGAGTTATTTCCTGCTAGATCTTACTTTCAACTTACAGAAAATAAAATTCAAGAGCTGTTCCAAGGTCTCACAATTTTGAGCTAAGGATTCCTCACAGCCTATTTTTTACATATGGATTTTTTCCCCTCAGTGCTCGAACCACTATGTTTGACCTTCAACCAATGATGAATTTGATCTACTACAATACTTACAAGGGATCTGGAGCTCTGTTTTGTGGGAGGCAAGAACTGCCGTACGTTGGTTGGCGTTTCTTTCTCAATAGAATGTCGTCTCTGAGGTGGTTGTCTCCTTTCTGGCTGTGGTGTAGATGATATTGGCAAGAATTTTGGAGGCACTATAAATTTGATAAGGATGAATTATGTTCAGATTTTGTAAATTAATATTTTAACAGTACCTGTAATGATGTCATATAGCTAGAATGAAAGTACCATCATATCATATATATCTCATCTCATCTCATATTATTTCATACCATGATGCATACACACACACACACACACACACAAAATTTCTTTTAATCCATCCAAGTTCAAAATGTTTCTATTGTTGCAGGAAACCTTATTTGTTTTGAGCATATTTACTCACCCTTTTTTCCAGATGTGGTCTCCAGAAACACATCTTCCATCTGGGAGGGAGAAACACTACCACTACTGGCTGATTTGGGTATAGACTCCTCCTGGAAATAATAAAATATGGCAATCAGCTGTTTCCCTTCTCCTTAATTGGGAAACAGTATAAACAATATGCAGAAAAATATAGCATAATGTTTAATGATGCAGGATATGGAACTATACATGATTGCCTGGTCATATTAATGAAAATGCTTCTAAAAAACAAAATATCACTATTTCTTGAAACAGCAGAAAATGTTATAGAGGCCATATAATAGGCTGATAGCTATAAGCTTCTTGTCCTTATGTGCAAGCCTCATAAACTAAAAGCAATTCAATGGTGTACTGTAGATGCCAATAGTACTTATGTTAAAGGAGCATTCATGCTGGGATTCTGTATAACCAAGAGTGAAGTGAGAGCAAAGTAGACCCAACTCAACCTAAAATGTTACAAAAATCAGGAACATGGCCAAGGTTACTTATTTCATATAGATGGTTTTTCTAACATCTTCTAGCCAGAACTGGATAGTGACACACAGACTGAATCTGCATTTGACATCACAAAGATCTTTGAGTTTTAAGTCTTGTAAAAATATGCAGTTTTTGCACTCTAATTTTATAATTTGGTTTTAATCTTAACAGTAGTCATTAGGATGAATTGGCTAAAACCACATTTTGTTAAAAATGATTTGAAAACTACTTTTACCAAATGTACTATACAATATTTTAAGCAAAACAAATCCCAATATGACCAATAAAAGCAGTAAATGGAAATGAACCAATTACAGGTAGTCCTAGACTTATGACTGGAATTTAGACTGGAATTACGCCCTGATTTTATTATCATTTTTGCAATGATCATTAAGCAAATGTGGCAATCGTTAAGTGAATTTATTGGTTGTTAAGAGAATACAGTGGTGGTTAAGTGAGTCGATTGTCCACAATGGATGCTTTTCCCCAGACACCAGACGTAAACGTTATTTTCTGCCAAAAAAAATTGAGATAATAAATTGAGGTCATGTGAGTGCAGAATACGGCAAATGATTATAAATCAAGGCTGTCTGCCAAGCACCCAAAATACAATCGCTTTACTGCAGGAGGATGATTGCTGAAACTTCAAATCTGGGTTGTAAGCAATTTTGGGGCGGTCCGTCATAACCTGAATGGTTGCTAAATGACCGATTATAAGTCAAGGATTACTTGAAAAAATCTAAAACTGAAGGGATGTATTGTTGCTATGCAGCTTACCTCTGAATCTGAACTACCCAGTTCAGCCAAAGTGGGAGCTTTCAAAAGTCTCTTCCGTTGCACCGTTAATTTCGTTGTTGTACCTAAGCCATTTACCTTTGCTTTGGATTCCAAGCTGCCGTTCGCTATACAGCTTTCTAATAGGTTTTGGGAGGCTGCTGATGTGGGTACTTCTAAGAAAAGCAGAAAAGCAGTATGAATAAGCACTCCTACTGTTGTATTTATCTTCTCTCCTAAAAATGACAATTATGTAAAGAATTGTGATGTGACAGAAAATCAGTTATGAGATCTAAAGTTTGGGAGATTTTTTTCCCCAAATGTGAAACAATGTGCTTAGAAAGTGAGACAGCTTTATACATGGGGGGGGGGGCGTTTCATGGTACTTCTTCTCCGTCTCCTACACACACAGACTCTTAACTCTGAGTTGCAACCCTCTCAAAAGAAATTTGGAAAGTGTTCTGAGAAAAGGTAGTAAGTAAAGAATATTGCCAAGAGGAAGAAATTTCTTGTATCTTATTTGAATGTTAAGCTACTGATAAGTAGTTCTTAAAATGAAACTTGATAAACACTGTATTACTGCTGCATAGATATATTGATATAAAATTATACGGAAAAACATACAGGTAGTCTGGTTAACAATGGCGATTGGGACTGGGATTTCCATCCCTAACTGACGTGGTCATAAAGTGTGATATCATACTCCTACATTGCTTCACAACAACAATTCTGGCATCATTGCCATCATTAAGTGATGTTTGTAGGTCACTAAGCAAGGACCTCCTTGCAATTTCCTGCCAGTATCCCCCCCCCCAAAAAAAAAACCCAAGTCAGTGGAGAAGCCAGCAGGAAGTTGCAAGTCTCAGGCAGTTTGAAAGCAGGCCAGCAGGCAGATAAGTGGCTGCTGATAGGCAGGGGAAGCTGTGTGAACAGCTATCAAGATGTGGTGAGAATGCAAATGGGGCTTCAGGTGCTTTCTGCCAGGCAGGGGAGGGTGCATAGGTGGCTGATAATGCACAACATGAGGATGGCAGGGATGAGGGTGGCTGCTGCTGGGTGGGATAGACTTACTAGAATGAATTGCAGCCTTCTTTGTTGGCTTCCCCATTAACATTGCTTGTGGGAAGCTTGTGGGAAACTGACAGGGAAATTTCAAATCGTGTTCACATAACTGCAGGATGCTGCAACTGTTGTGTGATTCTGTTGCCAAGCGTCCAGATTGCGATCATAGCCAGAACTTAAAAAACTGGTCATAATTTCCATTCGTTCACTACTGTCACAATTTTCAATGATAGCACTACCAGTGGTTGTTAACCAAGGGTTATCACATTTGAATATGTATCAACACTGAGTTAGTACCGTATATTTTCTATTACAAATTGATACTAAAATGATACATTTGATGTTTGAAATAGCATTGCCCACATTTTTGAGTAATGGTCTATAATTTAAAACAAACTAAATCAAAGAACCCCATTAAATAATAGTATATACCAAATATCCAGGGAAACATATGCCTACCAATAGCATCTATTTGGGAATTCAGAGAACCTGAGCCATAGAATAGCTTGTTACTTGCTGAATGTTATAATCTTATTTTTACCCGATTGCTGATAAATCAGGCAAAAATAACACTGAGATAAGTATATTGTGTAAATTTGATTACAAACAATCAGCAATTCTGCTTTATACCTTTTCTGCGTGTGGGACTGAAAAGACTATAAACGAGGGTAGGCATATGATTTCTGTAGGTGATCCTATGTAATCCTTATTGGGCAGAAAGCTCTTAACCCCAGAGGTTCCATAAAGAGGAAACAGAATTGGCATTAAGACTTTACTAATCCATTGCCAATTCCCTCTTTCAAAATGAGATATAAGCTTAAGGCTTGCATGTGAATTAATTTTTAAATTTAAAATCAGCTGCCTTTGTTTATTTCAGTAGAAATAAATAAAAGTTCCTTCAAAGTGTTCATATTTTAATATTATCCATTTCATTATATTTTTCTTTGTATAGTCAGCAAAAGAGGTTAATCAATCAGGCACTCGAAATGGCTACCATATTTTAGAAATGAACTTGGTTAACACATCTTGGAAAAGTTTTCTTCAAATTGACCTTAATCCTAGAGATTTCATCACATATCTTCTTCTTCCTAGCGTATTCCTGCAGATGCAGGGTCCGCTTTTTGGATCATTGAATGCCACTTTGTGCAGTTAGCTGCGTCTCTGGGGCGCAGGGGCGCGGCTTGCATGTCTTTGTTGATAGTGTCACACCATCTCTATTTTGGACGCCTGTGAGGTTGCTGGCCATTGATTTCTAGTTGGTAGGTAGTCTTGGCCACAGTGGAAGGTGCTGGTCTCTGGATGTGTCCATACCAGCAGAGTCGGCTTTCTCTCCTCTTCTCTGTAATTGGTGGCACACCAAAATGCTGTTGAATGGTGTCATTTGTTATGTGGTCAAGAAGGGAGATGCCTGACATCCAATGAAGCATTCACATTTCCATGGCATGGAGATAGTTTTCAGTCCCTGTTGTTGCCGCCCAGCATTCAATGCAGAGGTGGGTTCTGAATCTCTTACTGCTGGTTTGCTCAGGGGTGGGTTGTGGCCGCGTGCGTGCTTAGCGCACGTGTGCATATGCACAGTGCTTAAAAAAAGCTTCTGTGCTTGGGGGCGTGGCAGGCCTGGGTCGCTAACGGTTCTACTGAATTGGGCTGCCAGGTTACTAATGGTTCGGTAGAATCAGACAGAACCGTTAGGAACCAACCTCTGATTCAGAGCCATACAGTGTAACAAGGTGGACGGTTGTCTTGTTTAATCATATATGTACCACAATTTTCTTGATAACTTAATTGCCTTCTTTGGGGAGGGTATGTTTCATCTT
>JANHFT010010365.1:10588-23636 GCA_032467955.1 Pseudoxenodon macrops | reverse complement strand
GTGTAAAATGTTATGTATATGGAAATAAGATGTGAAAATTATTGTTATGAAAAATAAAAAATATTTGAGAAAAAAAAGATACACTCAATCTTACACGGGAAAAGACCCAATTACACCAAGACTTGCATATATATATACATATATACCCTGTTTCCCTGAAAATAAGACCCATCCCCAAAATAAGACCTAGCATGTTTTTTATGCTTGTGCATAATATAAGCGCTACCCCCAAAATAAGCCCTACTTAAGACCCTGCATGGGCAGCCGCTCATTCCATCTGGTTGCTTGTGTTGCCATGGCCACGAGGCGAAGCGGGGTGGTGGAGGAGCTGCCCCATGTGCCCCACACTGGCTTACCTCCGGGCCCCCACAGCCAGACCATCCACACCCCAACACCTGCCTCGCAACAGCAGCACTGGCAGCCATGTGCAGCAGGAGCCCATGTGGCTGCTGGCCCACTTCTTCTGCTTGCTTGTGGCCGCAATAGAGCAGGAGGCTGAGCAGCCTGGTGGTGCAGCTGCTATGAGGCAAGGCAGGTGTCGGGCCGTGGATGGCCTGGCTGTGGGGGCCCGGAGGTAAGCCAATGCGGGGTGCATGGGGCAGCTTCACACCCCACCTCGCCCCATGGCAGCAGTACTGGTGTGTCGCTCAACCTCCTTCTCTGTTGAGGCCACAAGCAAGCAGAAGAAGTGGGCCAGTGGCCACGTGGAATCCTGCTGGATGGGGCTGTTGAAGCTGCCGCCGTGAGGCAGACGTCTGGGTGAGTGGGTGGCCTGGCTACAGGGGCCCTGAGGTAAATGGGGCACCTCCACCCCACTCCCCCACCACGTGGCAGCAGCAGAGGTGTGCCACACGGCCTCCTGCCCCACCGCAACCAAGCAGAAGTGGGCCTCCAGTACATGGGGGGGAAATGCACCCCCTGAAAATAAGCCCTGGTGCTTATTTTGGGGTCTAAAAGAAAACACAACCCAGTTTTATTTGGGGGGAAACACACAGGTATGTATAAAATCCATATTCGAGTCTTGATTTCCACCAGATCTTAGCAGAATCTGCTCCAGCGTATGTTTTCAAAATCAGAAAATAACTTCTTTATTCCTTTAAATAAATATGGGCCCCAAGGAGAAGTTCACTAAATGAGGTGATGAATGTTGATAGAACCAGCCCCCTTTTTTCCTAAAAAAATGAAGGACTGCCAGAACACCAGGCCGAAACAGAAGACCGGGTGACACTGCTGTGGGGAGACAGGGTGGAATTTATCTGGACTCACGTATCCCACTAAACCATGCTTACTTTAATGGTGCCTTGAAGAAGCCCAGTTTATATATAGTATTAAGCCATAAAACAACATCTACAAATCACACTGGCTGGGTCTTAAGCACACTAAGTTTAAAAAGCATACAAAGTCACATAAATCCTATCGTGGCATGCTAGTTTCTCTTGGAAAATCAAACGCAGGCATGAGTAGCATTTAAACCAGTAATCTGAAGGGCTACAAATCCTACAAGTGCACTGAGTAGGATTTTAAAGAACGTCTGCATGGACCAGGTATTGTGGCATTCATGGCATCCTAATACCGATTTAAACAAAAGCTGTGTTACTTCCCACCACCAATGGGACCACCCACTCACTGTATAACAATTTGCACCATGCTGGAAGCCGTAGTTTCCCCAGATATGGAGAGCTTTGGGTTTGGGGAGATGACATTACGATTTCATTTTGATTGAACCAGGCTATTTAAACTGGTATTATTCTGGATAAGGAGAGCTGGTTTGATATCGTGCTTAAGGCACCAGACTAGAACCTGGGAGACCACAGAATCACAAAGATGGACGGGACGTTAGAGATCTTCTAGCCAAGGCCTTGCCCAAGGCAGGAGACCTTATCACACCCCAGACAAAAGGCTGTCTAATTTTTTCTTGAAGACGTTCAGCAATGGAGCCCACAACTCTTGGAGGCAAACTGTTGCATTGTACAGCTTTTCCACTCCTTTCTTTCCCCCATTCTGGAGAAAGTGCAGAGAAGAGCAACAAAGATGATTAGAGGGCTGGAGGCTAAAACATATGAAGAATGCCTGCAGGAATTGGCTATGCCTACTCTAGTGGGCAGGGACACGGTGGCTCAGTGGTTAAGACTCTGAGCTTGTCGATCAGAAAGGTCGACAGTTCGAATCCCTAGCGTCTCATAACGGAGTGAGCTCCCGTTACTTGTCCCAGCTTCTGCCAACCTAGTAGTTCGAAAGCATGTAAAAAAATGCAAGTAGTAAAAATATGGAAAACCACCTTTGGTGGGAAGGTAACAGCGTTCCGTGCACCTTCTGCATTTAGTCATGCCGGCCAAATGACCACAGAGACGTCTCCGGACAGCGCTGGCTCTTCGTCTTTGAAATGGAGATGAGCACCGCCCCCTAGAGCCGGGAACGACTTGCAAGCATGTGTGGGGGAAACTTTACCTTTCTTAGTCTAGTGGAAAGAAGGACTAGGAGGCACATGATGGCAGTGTTCCGATATTTGAGGGGCTGCCACAAAGAAAAGGAGGTCAACTTATTTTCCAAAGCACCAGAAGGCAGGATAAGAAGTAACAGATGTAAACTTATCAAGGAGAGAAGCAACTTAGAACTAAAGAGAAATTTCCTAACAGTGAGAACATTAACCAGTGGAAAGGGTTGCCTTCAAAGGTTGTAGGTGCTCCATCACTGGAGGCTTTCAAGAAGAGACTGAACAGCTATTTGTCTGAAGTGTACAGGGTCTCCTGCTTGAACAGGGGATTGGACTGGAAGATCTCCAAGGCTCCTTCTAACTCTACTATTCTGCTATTCTGATTAATTGTTCTCACTGACTAGTCCAGGCAGTCACCAGGAGTCAAAGGCATTAAAAAAAAATCCCTTGATAAGACATCCTGTTTCCTTATTGAGCAGATTTTTTTATCATGCTTGTCTTCTCCTAGTGGGGATTTCCAAAGCAGCTGCCACCGTATTGGAAAAAAAAAAAGCAAACCAAGAAGACACAGAGACACAATCGAGGGAATGAATAAACCAAGAAAGCGAAGCAAGCAGAAATGTTAACGGGAAACACAAATGCAAAAAAGCCCATCCATTTAAAGACGCATCCTCCTCACCCGTGACAAATGGACTTCTGAGATATTGCTCGAAAGCAAAACAGGAAGACAAATGATTTTCCAATAGCAGAAAATCAAGTCCTGCCACCACCTTTGAAAAAAACCTGCATCTAATGTCCATCTGCTTCATTCCTGGTGCTGATGGAAGCTGATTGATGGTCTGTGCATAGGGCTGGAGAGAGATTGTGGTCTCACTCCCTTAAAGCAGTCTTCCCTAAAGATTTCATAGAGTAACAGAGTTGGAAGGGACCTTGGAGGTCTTCTAGTCCAACCCCTGTCCAAGCAGGAGAGCCTATACCATTCTGGACAAATGACTATCTAATCTCTTTTTTAAAACCTCCAGTGATGGAGTATTCACAACTTCTGGGGGCAAAGCCGTTTGACTGGTTAATTGTTCTGTTAGGAAATCTCTCCTTAATTCCAGGTTGCTTCACACAATTTGATGCTTATTTATCTTCTCTCTTGTGGAGTTATAGCCCAATGTAACTGCACTGCATCAGTTGGACTAAGGCAGCGTTTCTTTAAGACCTGTGGACTTCAACTCTCAGAATTCAGCTGCTTTGGAGAATCCTGGGAGTTGAAGTCCACAGGTCTTAAAAGTCACTGAGATTGAGGAACACTGGACTAAGGCTTCCTCTTTCCCTGAATTCAGAAGTCTGGTAGCCCTTTTTTTCGCAACTAAACCTCTTCAAATCTATTAAAAAGCAGAAGCTTTCAAGAGCTTCATTCAATGAAGCGAGTTGTAGTTCACAAACGCTTTTCTTAGCCAGAAAAGGTTCTTCCAGAGTCCGCCTGATTCTTTGGCTATTCTAGACTCACACAGCAATACTTCTACAATTGTTTCCTCAACTAAAACCGGAGATGCCCTTCCCTGTTTTCCAGCCAGTGTGAGCAGCTTCAATGATATTAGAGAGTAAGCTATGATCCTTCATCGACCTGTAACCTGGGTAGAGTTGTGCCACCTATTAATCTTGGCTCTTGCGGGTGAGAACCAGGTGAAAGTTAATAAAACTGCTCTGCACCAAAGCTCTAATTTATTTTCAAAATATAAGTGGTCCTTGAATTATGTTCACAACTGGGACCAGAATTTCCATTACTTAAACAAGACAGTTATTAGGTGAGCCACAGCTAATTTTATGACTTTGTTTGGGCCATGGGTTGTTAAGCGAATCACTGCAGTTGTTAAGTGAATCATGAAGTCCTTAAATGAATCTGCTTTCTCATGTTGAATTTGCCTGTTGGAAGTCAGCTTGGAAGGTCGCAAATGGTGCTCACATGACTCCGGGACACGGCCACTGTTGTCAACCCATGACACTTACAAGCGCCCAAATTTTCATCCTATGACTGTAGGGATGCTAGGATGGTTGTTAAGTGTGGCTGTAAGTCACTTTTTTCAGTGCTGTTGTAAATTTGAATGGTTGCTAAATGGATGACTATAAGCAGTGGTGGGATTCAAAAAAAATTACTACCCGTTCTGTGGGCGTGGCTTGGTGGGCGTGGCAGGGGAAGGATACTGCAAAATCCCCATTTCCTCCCGATTAGCTGGGACTCAGGAGGCAGAGAATAGATGGGGGTAGGACCAGCCAGAGGTGATATTTACTGGTTCTCCAAACTACTCAAAATTTCCACTACCGGTTCTCCAGAATTGGTCAGAAGCTGCTGAATACCACCTCTGATGTATATAACTTTCTTAGAAATTCAAAGGCATTTTTCCACTAAATTCCATGTCCTAAGTGTGCATGATAATGATGGCATTATTATCAGAACCTCAGTAATATTCTTGATATATTAAACTGTTTATTTTAATCATCATTATTTTTATTTGGTGAATCGTGTTATGTGTCCATGCATCAAAATTAGCAGTAAAAATAATCAATTAAATGCAGCACGGGTAATATATATATATATATATATATCCATTTTTTAAAAGAATGGATTTTTGTAATATTGTTAATCACTTATAGCTCTTAAGGGATTATGTGGCATTTAAATACCTAAATTAAGATAAGATGAACTGAAAAAATCTTTAATGAGTTTGCATATTTGTAAATCAATTGGACAGTAAAGAAATGCTTCAGTTAGCCAATATATACCATAAACTTTTATTAGTTTTTTTATTGAATTAAATTCATTATGTTTTCTGTTTTTCTTATAAGAATTGCCACAGTGATAAAATGTGGAGACAGCTGTATAGCTGGCAGCTTTGAAACAAAATAATCAATAATAAACATGGTGTGAAATCATTATAGGGAATGTTGCTGACATAAGTCTTTCTTCCAAATGCACAAGAATTCTCACCGCATAGTGTAATTTAAGATTCAGAACCTCATTTTTCACCATCAAAGCATGTGCAATTGTAGGAGAACTGAAACAGGTGAGTTCTTTTTCTTTTGTCCTGATGTAATTGTAGCGCTATCTCCAGGGTTCCCCTGACCATCTTTTCCAACCATCCAGATCAGGGGCGGGTTCTAACTTACCTTGCCGCTAGTTTGCTGCCTCCCGCGCTGCGTGGGCACGGCACATGCGCGCGTGCATGCGCAGTAGAAAAAAAAACCCGAACATTTTTTTTAAAGGCTGAAAACAAGATGGTGACGCATGCACAGTGCCAGAAACTCGGCTTCTGTGCATGCGCAGAAGGAAAAAAAATGGTGGCACCCACGGAGCAGAACCGGCTCTGTGATGTCACCAGCGGCCTACGACCTACTCAGTAGAACCAGTCCAAACCGGTAGGAACCCATCTCTGATCCAGATGCCTTCCCCTGATATAGTCCGTTGTTATAGCTGCCAGTCCACTCTGGTCCCTCACTCAGGCACTTCCACTTGCCTGGGTCAGCTGGACTCTGCTGTCTTGTCATTTCAGCTGATCCCTTTTGCAGTCTCCTCCCAGCAAGCAGGTCACATGGTGTGGTGGTACGTCTCCTCCCAGCAGATGAGTCACATGGTGGGATAATGCATAATGGTCAAATGGCCCCGTCGGCCATTCTCCCTCTCTCTCCTCTCCTCTTGCTGCTTGTTGGTCTCTCCCGCCACTGCCTCTGTTCCTTCATTGATTCCTCTGCCTGCCTCCCTTTCCATTGTTCGCTCTCTTTCCTCTTCCTCCTCCTCTTTTCACAACCTTTCCTCACACAATTTTCCCTACCTTTACCCACACTCCTTTCTCCACCTTCTCTCCCACCTATCCCTATTGCCTCTCTCTCTCTCGCCCTCCCTTGCTCTCTCCCATTTCCCGCCAAAACCTTCTCCTTTCGTTCTCTCCTCCTCCTCCCCCGTGCTACGTAATATTAATTTTGCTTGTTGATAGATAGATGATAGACAGACAGAGAGACAGAGAGATATGGTAAGTAAATAAATAGCTAAATATAGATGATAGATAAAAAGTGTCAAAAGAGGCAAAGATCACATTCTATTCCATAAAGTTACTACAGTAACTTTAGTTAAACAAAAATATCGGCAACTGCAGTCAACAAGCACAGACCTCATGCATAAAATTGCATAGTTTTCAATCTATGCAACAGATGAACATCTGTTACTGCCATGCAGATAGATTGGTGTCATTAGCCATGGCAGTGGGAACTTGCTGCAGAAGCAAAGTGATGTGGCAGACATGGACCAAGACATGGTACACAACGCAATTCCCTTTGCAGTGAAAAAAGAATCCCGAAGCCTATTTTTTAGACTATTTGTGTTGCTTTAATGAAGTGGGATTTAGAGCAATCTTTGCTCAAAAACAGCCCTCTCCTCCCACCTATTAATCTTTTTAGCTACAGATAAAAGCTAACACACAGCATGATATTCTTGTACCCTAAGAACTATTTGATAAAAGTAAAGTATGGAAACATTTACAGTTCTTGAAATACAACATACATGTAAAAATAAATAATAAAATACTGGTAATAATAACCCTGGTTCTGAAGGGATTAAAAATGAGACCCTTAAAAATTTAGGGAAGGTTTATAAAGTTGGCTTATTTGATCAGAGCTAAAAGAGGAAAATAGTTATATCCAGTTCCCATACTGGACTTTTACTGAAGGAACAATTGATGAAATACATGGATTATGTTTGTTTTTTTACCAAGTGATGAACTATGGGTGAGTGGGTGACAGATTATGTTGTATTTAGAAATGTGATGAGCTATTAAAATTGTCTTTAATTGCTGGGATGAAGTTACACTTTGTTTTCTCTTTCCTTTTTCATACCTTGTTTTATTTTCTGTATCTGTTTGCATTTTTTCATACTTTGCATTTGATTTGATTTCGTTTATAGTTTTTAATAACATTTACACAAAAAGAAAATGCAATTTCATATATTAAAAAAGACATGCATCCACTTACACATATACACATACCAAATACACAACTTACATGTGTGAGACTTTTTCCCCCCTAAAAACCTTTTTTCATTAGGTGTGTTATTAAAAAAATGAATCTCAATCCCCTTATATATTATGAAAGAAGCCATTCAAATTAGTTGAGCAATAATGTTTTCTAGTAGGAAGTGAATATTAAGGGTCATACATAATTTATATAGTTTGGTATGACAAATACACCCAGTACCAAGGTAGTGTAAATAGCATCATGCTTACCTATGTTTGTTGTGCAACTGCATGTAATTAGTACCTACACACATATATTTTATTCTGGCCCATCTATTTTTTGCTGAAGTTCCATGGACACCATGGACACCAAAAATCACTCCAGGAGAAATGTGATTCTCTATGGAAAGAAGTGTTCATCCATATCTTCCATCCTGAAAGTCTCATACATAAACATAATATGGTTTCTACTCCATATTGGAAGCAAATCGGCTTTGAACTATACTGAAACCTCCAAACCCATATTGTATAGCCATAGGTGATAAAATGCAGTTCTGTTTCTACATGAATGCACACGTTCAAATATTCATACCATAGTTGTGACTATTACACTGAAGGGTTTCTTGTTCAAACTCCATGAAAATGTCGGCTGGTATGTTTTTAAAAAGCAGTATTTTCATTGTATGAATAGTGACTGTCAAAATTAAGAATACATCCAGTTGATGGCAGTATCATGTGAATAGTTATTCTAAATGCATTATTAATATTCCATAGACAAAATAAATGGAATAAGACACACACTTTTTAAAATGCTTTCTTTGTGTCTGCCTGTCTCTCCTCAGACTGCATTAGTGAAATGTGGGAGAGAGGCATCTGCATTATGAATCATTCTGCACAGTACAATTATAATATGTGAAACAAAGTACTTGCCATCCAGGAAAGTAGGCATTAAGATTTCCAAAGTGTTGCTTTGTCAATCAATAATCACACTCATAGCTACCCTTTTATCTGGGATTACAATATGTAGGTTCCTTGAAGACACAGACTTATGAAGTGGTGGGTTCAAAAATCTTTACTACCGGTTCTGTGGGGGTGGCTTGGTGGGCATGGCATGACTTGGTTGGTGTGGCAGGGGAAGGATACTGTAAAATCTCCATTCCCATCCCACTCCAGGGGAAGGATACTGAAAATCTCCATTTCCATCCCACCTCACTCCAGGGAAACGTTGCTGTAAAATCCCCATTTCCTGCCGATCAGCTGGGACTTGTGAGGCAAAGAATAGATGGGGGTATTTACCGGTTCTCTTAACTAATCAAAATGTCTGCTACTGTTTCTCCAGAACTAGTCAGAACCTGCTGAATCCCATCTCTAGACCTATGGCTGAAACTCTTGGTTTCTGTGAATCCCCTTAATCATGAAATGGACTGTTCATCAGATCATTTGCCAGGTTATTGTCAGACCCAGGCAATAAATCAATACATGAAAATTTCAAATTCACTGTGTTGGAAGAAATGTCCATCTGGGTTCAGTTCCAAGTGGGGAAAAAGACACTGGAAACATGGAGACCGCTTGGAAAGATGGTTTTTAATGGTGGACAGGATCACATGCCTTGATGATGTTGGGTGAAGGAGAAAAAAGGGAAGAGATGTGGAGAGTGCCTGAGTTTTATACCCTCTCTGGGCTTTTGAATTTGAGCTTGTATTCTGATTGGTTGTCAGAATCCTATGGGGCTATGCAGGGCAGTGATGGGTTCCTCTTACTTTCCCTACCGGTTCGCTTCGCGTCGGAAGTGCGCATTGTGCTTCACATCCAGGTAAAAACCCTCTGTGCATGCACAGAAGGCTTTGCGCAGAGGGTTCTTTTCCAGCTGTTTTGAAGCAGCAGCAACCGGAAGACCGGTTCATTATTTTTCCCCAAAGAAAAAAAAATCTGCACTTCAAAATTTTAGGGTTTCTTTTAAGATGCATCTGAGAAAATGATACATGCTTTTGACAAGGTCAGAAGGAAATAGGTATGTTCATAATCAGGAAAATGTGTTAGAAAAAATGGCACCCAAGAAAACAGTGCTGGAAAGTTTTTGTACGATTACCTGATTTGCTACTCTGACCTTAACTTTCACCTCCCAATTTGGTTCAATATTTCCACAGCTCCAATACCTAGGTCATGAAAATGACACCGAAATAGTTTCCAGCAAGTTGCCCTACTCTTGTAACAAAAAGGCAACCTTATTCTCTAGAAGGAGGTTAGCAAGGAAGTCTGGGTGCCTTGATTAAGGAACTTAACCTATGGAGAAGTAAGGTTCCTTACAGCCCTATCTGTGACATTCTTGCTCAGCTGGGAGCATTAGGAAATAAACGTTAGAGCATTTAGGTTACTTTCCCAAACAGCTATCAATCTCTAAAAGTGAGCAGAATTGATATGTTCTGATAAAACAGTCAAAGCCATAGTAGAAGGTATTTGCATTGGAATGTTTCCAGATCATGAATTCTCTTTGAACAAGAACTATGGATCTCCACAGACTTGAACCCTGGGCCCTATCTAACAAAATGAAATTTAATGTAGAGAAAAGTAAGGTTTTACACTTAAGCAAGAAAAAATCAAATGTACAGGTACAGATTAGGTGAAACTGGCTTAATAGCAATAACTGTGAGAGAGATCTTGGAGTCTTAGTGGACAATCACTTACTGTAAATATATGTCAGCAGTGTGCAGCAGCAGCCCAAAAAAGCCAACACAATCCTAGGTTGCATTAGTAGAGGGATAGAATCAAGATCGCATGAAGTGTCAATACCACTTTATAATGCCTTGGTAAGACCACACATGGAATAACTGCATCCAGTTTAATTTAATTTAAGGACTGACCTATCCACACTTCAAAGAATCCGCTCCTGTGAACTCAAAACACACCAAAATCAGGGAGAAACGGACTTATACATTGACTACCATGCTAACTGTATTAGAAGTAAGAACGACGGCCCATGTCCTAACAACAAGCACCCCAGCAATCAGTACTAGGCATGCACACCCCTAGCTTTCTCAAAATCCACTGCCACAGACCTTAAATACAAACTACTTAATGCAAGAAGCTTTGTAAACAAAATACCAGAATTCCTACTTCTACTAAATACGACTATATACGACATTAGATTTGTCTGTGAGACCTGGCTGAATTCATCCCTACCAGACTCCATTACCACAGTAAGAGACTATCACATGTACAGGTCCGAGTGTGAAATCTGCAGAGGGGGTGGTGTTGCTATCTTCTATAAAAAATCCCTAAATCTAAAAAATATTCAAAGTACACAGGAGCTTGCTCTCCCTGAGACCATCGTATGCAACCTTTTTCTAAACACCACATTTCGCATCTTGCTTTGTTAAAGAGCCCCTGATTACAACCTTGTTCATGTGAACAAACTAACTTCACTACTAACATGGGCAGCTTCTTGCCCCTACCCTCTTATATTTCTTGGCGTCCTCAATCTACCTCTTATTAACCTCTTTGTGGAAAATGTTCCATCTCTTTTTAGATGCTATAGAATGTAACACAGCAAATAGGATCCTCCTATTGAAAAAAATACTGCAGAATCAGACATGGTCCTGTGAAGTTACCATCTGTTATATTGCTAGTTAGGCTTGACTCCTAATGAATGTGGTTCACTCTCTTTTACACAAAGTTTGTTTTTTACCTTACCTAAAATATTTTTTTTATGAAAAACATGTGAAGCAGGATCTTTCTAGCCAGGGCAACAAAAGCTATGGTGGGAGATTTAGTCAAAGAATTTTTCATATTTGAAGGAAGAATTTTTTTTTACATTCAAGGTAGTATATATTGCTCAGTTGTATTGTTTCAAAAATGCTGGATTTCCCCATTACCATTTATTTAGACCACCGGCTTCAAAACTGAATCAAACCAGGACAAGAAAAGAAAGAGAAAAAGGTATTGGTAGCTCAAATGAATATTTTGTTTCTTGAATCCATCTTTAAAATCCTTAAAAATTCTGAGCAGTGTGACCAAAGGAAAAACTGAATCTAACATAGAGGTGTCAAACTCAAGGCCTGTGGGGCCAGATCTGGCCTGCGGGGTGCTTAGATCTGGGCCACGGGGCTGCCCTAAAAACAGCAAAGGACCAGCCCGTGGTGCCTCTACCAATGAAAATGCTGCCTTCTGCCAGTGAAAACAGAGCTCGGGGGTGCACATGATGTATATGCCCCCCCCCCCGAGCTCCGATTTCACTAGCAGACGGCGGCAGGAGGCCCTTGCAGCTGAAAATGGAGCCTGGCCACACCCTCCCCAGCCCCCCAAGTTCAAACACAACCCTAATGCAGCTCTCAATGAAATTGAGTTTGACACCCCTGGTCTAATATAAGGGGGGGAAAACAGTCTGCAATGTTATCACTTTTCTTCTGATAAAATAAACATTCCTCCAAGAGCAGATAGCAAGTGGCCTAAAACCATTTGCATGATGTTATCTGTCGTTGCATAGCTGTATCAGTCCGCATATTAATCACTGACAATAAATCATTGTTGGAAAAGGCACAACTGTATCCCTTTGCACATGCATGCAAATAGTAAATTTGGCAAAGATCAGACCACCCTAAGACTGAGAAAGAGAGAGAGAGATGCTTTTCTGTAAACAATTTCTGTACACTAGGAATTCACGGGGCTTATTTCTCAGCATGCTTGCATTGACTTACCCTGTGATGTAATTATGACACCAATCTTCATTTCTCACAAATAGAAATAAATGCTAGGATAAAACATCACATTATTAAAAAGCACTCCTGGTTTTTGCAAACAACTCTTCCGAAGATAAATGCTACTATGCCACTTACTGAATGTCATTCAACTTGTCAATTTTTTTTCACATTGGTGAATTGTCTGCATTTATGAATGAGTGTAAGTTTGCACCTATGTGTTCCCAATATTACATCTGTCTCAAAGCCTAGGGCTTAATTGGTTACAAGTTCCAATGCTTTTCTAAAATCTTGGGAGCTTTCAAAGTACTTAGCTTCAAAGATGTGGTTGTGTGATTCATCCTTGAGGTTGTGCTAGTCTCATGTGAAAATGTAGCATGCAATGAGATTGTAATCTCAGTTTAATTCTTTTTCAAAAGGAAAAAAAACTGAGAGGGAAGAGAAGGACCAGCAATGATGGCAACTTTTTTATTCCAATATCCTGTTAATATTTATCTATAGACATTTCAAAGGTAGACTATTAACTTGTCTGTTTCAGGAAATTCATACAAGTGGCTTCACACATTTTCTGAATATTGCCACCTTTTTTTTTACTTTAACTGCAAATTGGCAAATTTCAGTAAGGAAACAAGTAATGCCAGCACATTTTATCATCACTATATGAGTTTGTCCATAGGGGGGAAAGACATTCTTTGATGATGATTTTGGTCAGAATCCTCTCATGTTGATGTTAAATCGTGACCTTTCTCTCCTCTATTTTTCCAAACTTGTATTAAAGTAAAACAATTGGACCTAATGGGCAATCTTTAATCATACATTGCTTGGTTCTTTGTTCTCTGCTGCTTGACATTTCAGTAAATATTGTGTGGAAATTAATTTCTTCTCCTTAATTTCAGCTTACATTATGTTTACTTACGAACAGAATAGAT
>JANHFT010010365.1:0-10109 GCA_032467955.1 Pseudoxenodon macrops | reverse complement strand
GAGCGCGAGAGAGAGAGAGAGAGAGAGAGAGAGAGAGAGATCCCTTTCCAAACTTCTAGTGAAGCAGAAGCTTCACCAACAAGGCTGGTTGCAAGAATATTTTTCATTCAGTTAAGTCAGTTATTCGTTCATTTAAATTTATTGGCGTCCCAACTATAGCGGACTCTGTTAAAAGTGGGAACCTCGCTAAGGGCATGAAAAGCAGCCAAGGGCTGGCATATGGGCCGGAGAGTTTGCAGTGTTTTTTTTCCCCCTGGCATTTAGGGGTTGTTTTCTCCCCACCGATTCACTGCGCTCCGCCACCTTCCGTCCTTCCGTCTCTGGAGGACTTTCTTCGGTCACTCCTGGACTCACCTGTCGGCGCTGAGGGCGGTGAGGGTGAAGACGGAAACGCCCACGGAGGTAAGCTGAATGGCCGGCAGCAACTTGCAGCCCACCTCGCCGAAGAGCCATTCCTCGAGGAAGAAGCGGGAGGCGTCGACCGGGACGCAGGTGAGCAATAGCAGCAGGTCTCCGGCGGCAAGGCTGGAGATGAAGATGTTGGGCACGCTCCGGGAAGCGCTCCGGGCGGCGAAGATCTTCAGCAACGTGAAGTTACCCAGCAAGCCCATGGCCATGATGAGCAGGTAGAGCGTGGGGATAACGCAGCGGATGGCGAATACCGCCCCAGCCTGCGGGGACAAGGTCCCCGAGGGAGCCGCCTCGCTCTGGTTGCCCGCCACCGTCCCTTGGAGCCACGTGGACTCTACCGACCTCGGTGGCATCGCTCCTTGGCAGCGAGGACTCCTTCGACGGCCTTCTCCCAAGTACTCGGTCTAGGAGCCAGCAGTTTGGGGGTGGGGGGGTTTCCTCCTCTTCCTCCCCAACTAATCTTTCTCCAAAGACCCCCCAAGTAGGAAACAAGTCTCATCGGAGTCAAACGTCCCCTTTACTTCCGAAGGGATGGGATGGACGAAGATAAGCGAGGCACTGACAGTCCGCTGTCTGAAAGATTCTTGGGAAAGCTTTGGGTGTCCGCGGGGCTGTTCCGTCTTCTGCGGAGTGTAGCGTTAGGAGAAATCGCCTGGCTCGCAGCCCCTCTTCTTCCTCTGTCTGGAGCGTGACTCTCTCCAGCCGAGTTCGCTTTGTCCTCCTTAGGGGTGGAGTGGGGGCGCCTTTCCTTTAAAGGCTGGCGGGTCCGCCTCCACAAGGAGGAACAGTGCGCGAGAGGCACACCCGGGGGCCCCGAGTTGAGGTGGGGTGGGGGAAAGGGCTTTCCCCCCGAGTTAAGGTAGAATGGGGGGAAGGGTCACCACCACCCCCGATCCCCGCATCAAGATCCAGGAGAATGTCTATATACACACTTTGGTTTTGAGGGGTTACGAGTCCATTTCAAATTCCTCCCTATGAACTATAGGACTGACCTCTGTGTTGTAGTTACTCTAGGCGCAAACAAGGCAGCAGAGCAAGCAGCGACGGATCGGAAGTTAGGGTCTTTATTTATTTATTTTTCAATGCATACTCTTCACAGTATAGCATCATATCTATCCGTTACAACCCTGGTGGCTACATCCACATAACATGCCTGAGTGATTAGGGTTTTAGTTGGGACTTATGGGAACCCAGCCTAACAAATGGTTTCTGGTTCAACGTGCAAACGGGGAAAATGGAGCTAAATTGGAACTGTCCGACGCTTTGGTGCTGAAAGCCTCGCTGAAACTAATGTCTCGTTTGTTTTGCTTCGGGGCAAAGATTACAGTAATTATCGCGCTTTCTTGGCAACTACTTATCCACTGAAATAAATTATATTTGCAGCCTAATCTGTATCAAGTGAGCAGAAATGCTATTGTCTTGCAGTTTTTAATCCTTTGTACCTTGGTCTTCTAAATGATCCAAATAGCCCATCAATATAGAATGTACTGATGGGCCATTTTCATCTTATTCCAAAGAGCTTTGGAAGAATGTCTATTACAGAAAGGCGTAATGAAAAGGGGAAAAGCAGAATGCCTTGACATGGATTGCATTCCCATATACGTATGCTTTTGTGCTGGCTTAGATATGGATTACAATATTGCTTTGGAAGCAAATCCCTCGTATTCCTTGTGTTCCTTCATGGTGCAGTAAGTTGTATTCAAGAGCAAAGTAGCTGGGTGACAAAGTCCTTTCAGATCAACTTTCAGTTTTCTTTTGAAGAAGAGCTTTAAAATAATTGACCACTTTACCAGCAATGATGTCTTTTGGGCTGTAGGTTGGAAATCTTTAAGTAAAAGAAGAAAGGAGGTCCAAGAGTCTCCAGGATCTGAGTTGGGGTTCTTTTTCTCCAAATTGTTGCTCTCCAGAGGTATTGAACTACAATTTCATTCATTCATTCAATCAATTTATATCAATTCAGACAGCACAGATTACATTTAGAGAGAAGACACTTTGGTGTGACAATAAACCACTTACTGGAGAGCATGTTCCTTGGCAATGAAAATCAGCAGAGATGGGCACAGCAGATGAAGCTTCAGGTGTTAACATTCTGTTATCCTGAAGGCAATAAAAAAAATCTAGATGCTGTGGCGTTTTTAAAAGATAATATACAGATTAAAGTTGCCTTGACAAGCACTCTTGACAGATGACCCAGTCTATTAACTTACCATAGAAAGCTCAAATGAGTCATTCAGCACTGCTGGGGACAATGAGAGGACAGCAGGATCCAAAAGTTCACAAAATAGACCAGAGGGAATCCAAGCAGAATAAAGGGAGTTCTGTTGAGATGGAAAGACAAATATAGCAGAATAGGGCAGGGAAATCATGTTATGTGCAATACTACAGGAAATTGCTAAGTGATGCAAACTACAGGAAACACGGGCCTATATTGGAAGGTCTGCACTAGCAACCAAGTGTTTAGCAACCACAAATTCATGACGTTGGTATTGATCATAACCTCTAAATGAGTTAAAGCCTCACTGTCTAAGGGAACATCTTTTCTGTTACAAAGCTGCCTGTAGGAAGTGAGCAGGCTTAGCCTGAGGGTGGGATTGAACACATCATCAGTTTGAAGTCGCTGCACTCCCACAAGTGAGCCAAGTCCATTCCCCTGTGAATCCCATTGACCCTTATCTAGTGCCAATTTGGCTTGACCATTAGTAGATCAGATTCTTGTATGTAGGTAGCATGTAATAAATCTTTAGTACTTTGAACTCAACACTTGTTCCTGGTTACTTGTGCCTGACACTACCTATTATTTAAGAATTGCAGAAGGCCTTCTGAATATGTGTCCCCTTGCCTTGGTATCGGGAGCTTGTTTTTCCGGCACAAATTATTTTGCATTGCCTCCCAGGCTACGAAATACAACCCACCCACCCTCAATGCCTTTGCATTTAGAAAATCAGTAAATATTTGCTTCTCCAGTTCTTTAACATATGAATGCTTGCATTTAGAATAGAATAGAATAACAGAGTTGGAAGAGACCTTGGAGGTCTTCTAGTCCAACCTCCTGCTCAGGCAGGAAACCCTGTACCATTTCAGACAAATGGTTGTTCAATTTCTTCTTTAAAACTTCCAGTGTTGGAGAATTCACAACCTCTGGAGGCAAGTTTTTCCATTGGTTAATTGTTCTGTCAGGAAATTCCTTCTTAGTTCTAAGTTGCTTCTCTCCTTGATTAGTTTCCACCCATTGCTTCTTGTGCTGCCCTCAGGTCCTTTGAGGAATAGGTTGATTCCTACTTCTTTGTGGCAATCCCTGATAAGATTTCTTATTTAAATTTTTAGCTTTTGACATATGCTTTTCTAATTTTGTTAGTTACCTTGAGTACTTACAAACAGCTTTTTATTCAGCACTGGATCCATAACTCTTATTGTAACACCTACCTCTCAGACTTTTTGAGATTCAATTTTTGGAGAGACAACATTCCTGAATGATTATCTACCCAGAAGATATTATAAGAGAAAGAAAATGAAGCTGAAATAGGAAATCTTGAAGTTATACAGTAGTTCCTGGAATTTCTGTCTTACTGACATTTCTACATTTGTTCTGTGTGTCTTTGGTTCACTGCTTTTTTTTTTCTAAGTATAAGTGGTTTATAACGAATCAGTTTGGTATGTTTACCTAAATCATGGGCTATACCAGCCGAGTTTTCTATATGTCGTGTGAGCTTTCAACATGCATTTATCAGTTTACTACTATAACAAAGATACACAGCACTTTTGTAAATAACAGTTATTGTTAATAAGATTATTACCAGAATGACTACATCACTGATTTCATGTCCCTCCCCCCACTTCAGTCTTTATAATCTAGCTATCCCTTCAGCTATGGAAGTGTGTACATGTGTTCTTAATTCAAAATAACATTTCATGCATCTGAAGAAAAAAGCTGAAACCAACAAAAGCCTTGACATTTTTATCCTGAGAGGAATAGTAGAGCATCTGAGAACAGATCATGGACACTTTCACCAATTACCTGCTTGGAGGTTAGGGGATGAGGGGGACCTGTTTATTCCCAAAATGGCTGCCATGAAAAACTATAGTCAGACATAAAACACTCATAGATAAAAAGGCAATTTTGTGAGTCGGTCTGTCACTTTTAGAGCCTGAAGATGGATTTTAGCAACTGTTTTTAATCAGATGGAAGTTAAACCAATAAAGCACTAGGGATTCACTTTGTTTCTTTATGGACCATCTGCAAATCCCACCAACATCCTTGGTAATAAAGTCTGACAGAAGACAGTACCTTCTGTTTCAGCATGCCAACTTCCCATTTAATTTTCTTTCAATGTTTTTACAGGAGTTAGGGCAAAGTTGCTTTTATACAACACCAGTGATTATGGAAGAATTGTGGGCTGAAATCAATTATGTTTGGTTTTGCTATTTTTATTTTTGTTGGGTTTTGTATTTGTATTTCATTTTATGTTAGCTACCCAGAGTTGCAATGTGTGAGTTGCAGCCACTTCTATTGGTTAAATAATTATATGAATTAAATCATCAAAAATACCTGGCAAGTGCCAAAGAAAGAGTCTGCAGATATAGTACATGGCATCATGTAAGTCCAGGTTTATGATTATTATTATTTTTTAAATGTTTACACTTCCAGAAGATTCTTTGTATTCTCTTGTAAGGATTGAGATGACTGTGGAAATTCAGGCAACCATCACTCATTAAGATTTACAGCTCACCTTTCCTCCAAGATTCTGAAACAGAAGTTATATCATTCTTTCTTCTATTTTCCTCCCCACAATAGTAATTGTGTGATGTAAATTAAGCTAATGATTGGCCAAATTCATCCAGTGAGCTTTGATGACTAAAGCTGGAATTAGTATTCCAATTTTTAAATGACCGCACCACACTGATGCACATGGATTGGACTAATACTTTGCCTTGAGGTAAGATAAGACAGTTTTCTGCAGAGGCATTTGACAAACCTCCTCTCTATCTCCCCCTTCAGTATGACCTATCCCTTGCCAACAAACCATCTCAGATAAGGTGGAGTTGTTCAGATTTAAATATCATTAATACTACCAGATTTTGATTAGTAACAGCAGTCATTCACATAAGGAGACAATAAACCCAAGGTATTGTTTACTCCCAAACATTATCAACTATCTAGTACTAAATCTTTATACAGTCACAGCTCATTACACCTGAATTGTCCAGGACACACTAAACTCAGAGATTAAAGTTAACTCAGAATTACTACTGTCCAATACTAGTACAGCTTGTACATTGGCAACAACAATTGCACCATCAAATCAGTGTTAACTCTTAACCATATGGATAGATTTTCTTCTTCCATCTTACTCCTAGTCATTCTCTTCTTCTCTTTCTTTCCAGCTTTCCCAGCACTGTAGCATTCTTAACAGAGTTGGGTCTTCAGGTTAATGTGTCCAGGTATAATTTCAGGTCCTTTGTATGTTAAATGAGAACCCTGGGATGATTTATTTTCTGATTCGTTTCTTTTGTTTTCTTGAATATTCACAGTATTCTCAGCAGGTTTTCCAACATTGACATTCAAAGGCATCTGTGATTTTCTATTTCTTCAAAGTGCAACTTTCAGTTACAAAGAGTATCCAAGAGAAAACTATTGTCTATAGAATTCTGATCTTTTAATGTAATTTTTTCCAAGGCTTTATTTGCTGCTCCAAGGAACATCCTCAACTTCCTATGTACATTTCATAGCTTGACATGATCAAAACACTTGAAGGCTATTCTATAATTACTGAAGCATATCTTCACTTCTTTTTGGTACTACACTTGATTTTAGCAATCTGTACTTAATCCAAGATGTTTATGGTGTTCTGGGTTTAATCCAAGATGTTTATGGAGTTCTGGTGTATTTATCCATGACCACCCCACTGGGACGGGGTACAAACAGATATATTTGTTCCCAGACTCATAAACATTTTAAGTATATAATCTGAAATTGTTATTTTATCATCCAACCTTTTTAACTCTAAATTTTAACCTCTAAATGTTAATCTCTATTTCACAATCAAACCAGACTCTGCTCTTATTTTCTCCATTACAGCAGTAGCTTAATCTTTTCTCCTCTTTTTTTCTCTCTTCATTTTTCTATATATGCTGGTCTTGGAGTACAACAATAAAATATTTGTTTGGATTTGACTTCTTTTTGCTATTTTTCTGAATTATCTATCATAAATCACCAATTGCCACAAAGAAGAGGGAGTCAAGCTATTCTTCAAAGCCCCTGAAGGCAGGACAAGAAGCAAAGGATGGGAACTAATCAAGGAGCGAAGCAACCTAAAACTAATGAGAAATTTCCTGACAATTTGAACAATTAATCTGCGGAACAAATTGCCTCCAAAAGTTGTGAATGTTCTAACACTGGATGTTTTTAAGAAGAGATTGGACAACCATTTGTTTGAAATGGTATAGGGTTTCCTGTCTGAGCAGGAGGTTGGACTAGAAGACTCCAAGGTCCCTTCCAGTTCTGTTATTCTGTTCTGACCAGTAATATATTGTGTTCCTCAGCCTTTTGTAATCTGCATTGGATGATGCTAAATGGTATTTTATTAGCATAAATAATTAAAGATATTGTATGATGGTTTAGATACTCTGCTAAGTCTCCTTTCTTTTTTAGGATTGAGTGCAGATTGAATTCATCCCATCTGTTGGCCATTGTGCTGTTCTCCAGAATTGCTGAAATAATTCATAAATTCTTGTAGACTTCTGATTTGGTAAAGAGCAGACTGCTGATCTGAATTCATCTTTTTGTTTTAATGGTCCATTGATTTAAGGGGTTGGTACCAGCAATAGACGAAAAAACCATATTCAAAATCTATGTATTTATTTATACAGTGAAGAAAGTTGACTTGATGTCCTTCTGACACCATTAAAGATTGTATAGAAATCATTATGCAGCAAGCAAAAAGTTGACAGGGGAAATTCAACTATCTAGTGAAAAATGCTAAGAAAGACCAACCCTGTGTTGCTATTTTTTCATTGTTACTGTATTGATACTCACATTGTTTTTAATAGGGAAAAAGAAAGATCACAACCTGTGTTCAAAGGCTAGGTTTACCCAACACTAAGCTATAATATGGTTTGGTGAGTCTGAGTATAGTGTATTGTGTGAATTCAAGTCATTATTTTTAATATGCAATATATACAACATAAATTTGTTATTAATTAAATCAAAAAGGAAACAAGTCCTTTTAGTACAAAATGTAAATCTAATCACAGGCATGTTCTGTAACCTATTAGGTCTGTTTCTGGATCTCAGACATGTAGACATGGCCATTGATAGATAGCCGTGACAGAAAAATGATGCTATGATGCAAACCCTCTTATACTTATGTCCAACAAGCATGTAAGTCAGAAAATGTACATTGGGATGACAAAATGCTAGTTTTATTATCACCACCACCCCAAAAATGGTATGTAGGTAGACATTATTAGATATTGATACTATGTGGTGAAAAAAATCACTTGTACTGTTCTATTCCGTACTAACATACGGGGGAGGGGGAATTGGAATCAGAAACCAAGCTTTGTTTCTACCACTAGTAGGAAATGATTGATGTATCTTCTGTTTCTTCTACCATATCACCCAACTAAGCAAAGAACATCTTGAGAAAAAAAGGAAGTGGAAGCTCATGATAACACTTCCAGCTGCAGATGTTTTTGAAGCATCTAGCTTTCTATTAACGACTTGGGCAAGAGGAGTTTTTGATATGACATTATTTTCTTTCTTCATCGGTAGTGAATTTTACACTCACACACTAATCACTGCTTACATCTTTTCACTGAACATACTTTTTCAGAAACTTGTGAACATAATTGGACAAAAAATGTCCAGAATGCCACTGTCTTATTCATTACAGCTTATTCAGGACACCTCTTAGGCAGGTTGTTTATCTTCTGTAAGGGAAAATAAATCTTCTTTCTTCCTCTTTCTCTCTGTTTTTAACTGCAGTGCCAAGCAGCTGTTTTTAATTCTTGACACAGGATTCTTGGTCCGTGTGTAGTAAATTGCTGTTAGTGATCAGTGATTATTGTTGTAAATTTATTGTTCATTACTGTGAGAGCACTGTTTATGCAATCAGCACAGAGACCATTTTGCTACACAAACTATCCATTGATAAACTGCTTTTTGCTGCATTAGACGGCAGAAGTTTATTTATCTTGCTCTAATACTTTTGCGGCTTTTATGAGCCTTTTTCTGGTGGAATGTGCACCTGGAGAAGCAGGGAGGGAGACGTTGACAACACAGCACCTTCCCAGGGAGGAGTCAATAAATCTCTTCAGAAAGAGGCCAGAATTAAGAGACTGCACAGTTCCCAAGTTGGATGGGGGAATGACGCAGTAGTTTAGGGTAGCTACACCCCAGGGGTGGGTTGTGAATCGTTTTGCTGCCGGTTCGCACAGGGTGCACCTCGCGTGCACAAAGCAATAAAAAAATAGCTTCTGCGCTTACGCAGAAGCAAAATCCAAGATGGCAGTGCTCATGGAGACACCAACGGAACCTGGTCTGTGATGTCATCACCGAGATACTAAAGGTTCTAAAGAACCGGTTAGAACCAGTAGGAACCCACCTCTGCTACACCCTAAAATCTCTCAGAATATATATATAGTAAGTTAAATGGTTATAATATTGGTTTTGAAAGCCTCTGTCTATTTGGGTTGAATTCAACTGGACCTCATTGTGGGCTTGGGCCTGACACTTTTATAGTTTTATGCTGAATTTTCATTCTACGCAAAGGACTGAGGCATAGGGGCATCTGCAGGGTGTTTTGAAATACCAAAACCACAAGCGCATCCTTGTTGATCAAAGGTCTTCCCTTTTAAACATGTGTTGCATGGGTGCAAACAAGTCCCTTCTGATGAATAACCAAGTTCTAGAACTTTTTATGAAGCAGTAACAGAATCGCCTTTTTTATAATATGTGCTATCATAAAAGGAGGGTTTCTCTCCTCCTCCATGCATATGATTTAGGACTCTATTTGTATAATTACAGTTGGCACTTTGGTTGCCTTTTTTTCAAGTATGCATTCAAACTGTATCAGCTACCTAGAAGGGTAAGAGTTTTTTCAGACAGGTTTATATCCCAGCCACATCTTTGGTCCAATACACAACTAAGTGGCAGTATTAGTCAACCTAGGCTGATTTCCAAAAAATAAATTGGATTGGCCCTAGTTGGCACTTGGAGGGAGACCACCAGGAAATCCTGGGGCTAGAAATCATGCTCACATTGTTGCCAAGAATTGCATTGGATGTAGAGAGCCCTATTTAAAGGAGACTTTGCCTTTAATGCTCAGCTTGTTTTTGATGATGGTGTTGCCTTATTATTCCTAAACTGAAATGGAATGGATGGAAAAATCAGGAAAAGTCATCCCAGTGAAACAGCCACAGGGGTGTCAAACTTGCAACCCACTGCCATATGCATCACGTGCTGGCCACACCCACTCCCGGTTTAGTGAAGGGGGGAAAAGCAGGGGTGGGCTTCTGGGGGTTGCAGGGGTTCGAGAGAACCTCTAGCTAAGATTCTGTGCAATTCAGAGAAACCCCAAATCCCACTCTTGGCTGGCCCTGCCCACCCTGCCCTGCCCCGTCCTTCCAAGGAGTCCCCACGTAGCCTATTTTGGATGCATGTAAGGTACACATGGAGGCTCAGGAAGGGTGAAAAATGG